>DWQK01000929.1:0-17692 GCA_018231225.1 Noctuana stator
ATCAAATAATTTATTCACTATGTATTGTATAAATTCATATTAAATTAACTATTATTATTGTATTAATAACACATTTCCTTTATTGCACATAATCCTTTATTGCACACCTATATAATAATACAGTTTCATAAAATGTACAAAAGGTAAAATAAAATTATCAAATTTTTTTTCAAAAATTATTTTTCAAAATTATTTTTTTGTAGTACAGTAAATAACGTTTTTACATACAATTTTAAACTTGAAGATAATTCAAAGCATTTAAAATAAAAATTACGTTGCTGTTTTCGTAATGAAAAGTAAATTCCAATTACCAGTACCGATTAGTTTTCAAATGCAACAATATTATGAAAAATGTCACAGAACCTTATCGAAGGTAGTTAAATTGTATATTTGTTACATTCTTTACTTCTGAAACCCAATAAAAATACTTTAATATTGAATTTATCGTCCGAATGTTACATCGGTACCTCATAGAGAGTCAATTTGCATATTCATACTTCCTTCAAAATTTGAGTTTCGCCAAAATAAAGCACGCTTGGTGAATAAACATTCTTGGTAAAAAGCTTCACTTAAAATTAAAAGCCTATAAATAAACTTTTATGTGTGAATGACATACACTAATATTACTTTTACGTTGTTATAGTGTGGCTATTATACTTTTATAATATTACAGTCTATTTTATTGGTCGTATTTTAACGTTAGATACCTAAAGTACCTTAGAAAACATATTTCTTAAATTTATTAATTTAAGAAATAGCGTGTCAGCGAACAAGCGTGTCAGCTGATCACAAGTGATCTAAGCATGGCGGCACGAAAAATTTTTTTCAAACCCGTTTCTGATACCAGTATCATAAAACATTTTTCTACCATAAACACATTTTACTATAAACACATTTTCTCAAGTTTTATCCGTTTATACAGTGTAAAACTTTCAGACGAGGTACCTAACGCAATAGTAACCAATTCCGCATAGAGGCTTTAGAGGTCCTATTTGAGTTGGCTTTGAAATGAACAAAGGTCTTTGACCTTCATGCTATTCACTCAACTACGATGGTCGGATCGACGATACGCCATTTAGTTTTTTGAATTGCTTTAAAATTACCTTTTGTTTTTCATTGTACTGTTAAGTCCTTCATTTTCATTTTGTTTTTTTCTTGACTTATTCTAAGATTGAATTTTAACAATAACTCAATTAATAAGTAGTAGTAAGAATATAATGATGGCGCTTCGATAAATTCATAGAGTAAGTACGAAAATTAGTTCGTTTGGTAAAATACAAAAAGCGCAGAAGTAAAATGACTTTCAGCCTTTTAGCAAAGGTATTAATATAAATGTGTGAATAGCGTAGTCTAATTTTTTTTACTATACCTAATACATTTTCAAATTTTAACAAATAATTCTAATTTACATTTTCAAGTGACTCATTTAGCGATTTTAATAGATATGTTTATTTTATGAGTAGGTACTTACTAGTTAAATATGTATTTGGCGCTTTCTATTATACATACCTACGCTATGAGCCATTTTTAGTTTCTGCTCACAATTTTGTACATGTTTTACTTCAGTTGATTGCTCGACATAATAAGATTTTGTACCCCTCTTGAATTAAAAGTAAATCAAATGTATTAAATGTAAATCTTAATTAAAATAAGCGAAATGGGTGTAAGAACATTGTTGAAAAGTCTTTATCATTGAAAAAGTTTTTATCATTAATGATTAAATATAGTCTTGAAACGAAAGAGATTGAATCGAACATGCTTTTCCGTAGGATGTTATACATTCTCCTTGCAGGGACTGAAGATTTCCAGGTACTTTGCTCGGCTTATACGGCAACTGCCCGAAATAATTACCGCTGTAACAATAACATACATCTTTTAATGCCATTCATTGTGATCACCAAAATAAATGGACCACTATTGCTATTATAAATATAATTAAAAAGAGGAGATTCCGTTAATGCGAGTTGTAGACATATTATAATATGTTACCTAGTTTTAACTGTACATTTCTGTACTTACGTAGGCCCGTAGTTACATACGAACAATGTATAAGTTTCTCCTTTTTGCTTTCTTTGCGAAATGCCGCACCCCAAGTGGTTTGAACTGGCCCAAACCATCTGAAAAGTAATTAATAAAATTGTGAACCGCTTTCATTAACATTAACAAAACTTTAACTTGTTCTAAACTTAACCTGGCCTAGTTAGACAAACTGATCCTAACGAAACCTCATCAGAATAGGCTGCTTTAGAAGTGGCATTCACTTCTAAAGCAGCCTATTTCGGAATATTATGTTTCTAAAATGTTGGAGCTGTAAGCTTCTTGCCCCGTCAATCGTCGTTTACAATCTAAACTAACATATCTAGTATTTACTCGTTTTAGGTATTTTATTACCCTCTACCATACCTGGGTATAGTGAGCAATAGGCTTTTTGGTTCCAAGTTGAAATGGGAGGAACCCGTAGTCCAAATGTTCATTAAACCAGGAGTTAAGAGCTTCTTCTATATTCGGAATAATGTCCACAAACGCCAATATGCCGGTGCCCTTGAATTTTGAATAGTAAATATTTTCACCAACTTCTTTCCAGCGTTTAGAACCTATAAATTAGTTATGATGATTAATATCAAAGAAAATAACAGTATTTCTATCTGTAAGATGGAGGATTACTACGGTTCACCCCTCAATTTACAATATGTAGTTTTTATCTACTCATCCATCTCACCAGATGGAGATTTAGATATTATATAACACGTATTAATAGCATATCACATCAAAAACATCTTTTTAAAATTATGTATATAATATAATTAGAGAAAAATAAGTGTAATTGATGTTATATTCCTTACAAACAGCTATTGAAAATAATTTTATTTACCTATTGTTTTGTTAGGGTTGTGTGAAAACAGACCCTTCTCTGCCCACTTAGCCGCTTTTTCTGCTAACTCTTCATCCCAGACCTGAATATATTTAGAAACATAATAAATAATTATCCATTTCAATATGTAACATTCTCGACTCTACATCAATGCGCGTAATAAGAAAATATTATAATTTATTTTACCAACAAAACTCATCAATACAATTTAATATTGCTATAATACGAGAGCGTCAGTTCACACATTTATAATTAATATGTAGTTAAATACATGCATGTTCTGTTCGCGTCTCTCATAATTTGCTGAGATCACGCATAAATTAACGTCAACTATCTTGAGCGAAGTGTTGCCTCTTCACCATAACAAACTATGTCAATTTATTAAACATGTTGTATTAATCTAAAGATATTTATAAAGAACGTATTCATAAAATTATACGTAAAGCGTAAATGATTTCAGGCTCAAATGCCAGGACGGATGAGGCACAGAATTTAAGAATAATAATAATAATTCTTATTTAGTAATAATTATTATTTTAACCAATATGAATAATAATTCTATAATTATTTATTATCAGTTGTTATAGCATTTGCGTCATTCTATGTTCTTTTTAGTTGTTGCGGGTTAGAATACCTAAACAATATTCATTTAGCAACAAAAGTATATATATAGGTAATAATCAGATTAACACATACATAAATATAAAAAAATTATATAGGATCATATAAAATATAAATGTTAAAGTTTAGTTTAACGCTCTCTCTCCCCATACATGATGCATACTTTGCAGCACGTAGTTACATAACAATATGTATGTATAGTAATATTTCATTCATGCTCATCGTTCCTCATCTCTTACACTCACGTAAAATATACTCACGCTTTCAATGTAGCAAAGTGCCCCAACGAACAACTTCCGCATATGCGAGTGAGTATAAAACTAATGATGATAAACATTGTCTACTCAGTACTTGTTTATGTTGAATTTACAAAACTACGTGTGGGAGCTAAATACATTTTAATAAACTTTCGACTACTTATAAAATTAATAATTGCTGCTAAAATGTATATAATATGTTCTGATTTAAGAGATGAAAAAATATATTGCGTGAAATAATTACTTAATAATCTATGAAAACCAATTAGCAAAAAGTACACAGTAAACTAATTTACAAATTACTTAAATACTTGTTCTTTCTCGATGTTATGAATTGCATAAAATTTACTAATAGATGGCATAATAATGATCCGTAGAACTATCATGATCGTTTACATAAAGTAAATGAGGACATCGTTTTAACTTATTAGCAGAGTACCAACCATATACTTCATGTTAGAGGCGGCGGGCTGCCCCAACACCGCCCCCTGGGCTACCGTCAGCCGCCGAAAGTTGTGGCCGTCCACGAACGCTCTGATCTGCCCGCATGACAAATTGACCCCTACGGAGAGGACACGACACACATGAGACGAAATTAACGAGTGATCGATTGCTAGTTCATTTTCGTTCTAGTAATTACGCGTTAACTTAGCATTTAAGAATATAAATATCTCTTTATTAGTAATTTAGTCTACAGAGTGGATTAAGAAATAGGTACGAGTAATTATTGAAGATAAATGAATGAACTTTGACTACCTGTAAAATAAAAAATGTATGCTAAAAGCTAAATGTTTTTTATGGCATTAATTATAGAACCTACGTAATTATAGAACTTGTATGTAAAAAATGTAAAAGTAGGTACTTCACCGGACAATCTTAACAGTTTTGTAAATAGCTAACAATAATATTATTATTTACAAAAAATTCAAGCTTAAAGATGAAATCGAATTCAAGAATGGTTTTTTAAATTGCATTTTCACGCCATTCGATGTACAAACGTACGTATCTAGACATACTCGTAGATGGCTCGGCATAAAGTGAGAATTGGCAAGTGGATAGCAAAATGTAGCGCTGAAAGTAACTATTTCGAGTTTGGGTCCGCTCCGCAAGCCACTTTTTCTCTCCGCTCAGCGTAAATCGTATGTGGATTCACGAAAAAGGATGCCGCTATGAATATTTTAGGAGATGGTTTTCAACGACTTCTGTTTTATTTTATGTTTCGCTGTTGTAAAAATTATTGGGCATTTAATTTAAATTTTTAACAACAGATAATGATAAAATAGTTACCACTCTCAGTGTATCCGAGTACCTTTCAAGGGTAAGAAACCTTCAAAGTCATCATAGTCGAACAGAAGTAGTAGGTATATCCGGTACCGTCTGTTACGAATGAAACCATAACAAAGATTGTCAAGTAGACAATGTAATTACGACTTACTCTATAGTGAAGCTATATGCCAGCGAATTTGAAGTAACTATTCGGCATTTGGGCGAAAATATTACAAGACGTAGTCTAGTCCAAAAGTTTGCTACACAAAATTTTTCCACTTGAATAACCTTCCTACGAAGAGTTAGGTACAAAAGTAACGTGAGGCACAAGTAAGTATATACTCGTAGAGCTTGGTTGTAGTGAACTAACTCACGGAAAGATGGAAGAAAAGTTCAAGCGCCAGAATGTTCGTAGTAGTATTAATTGGTTTATTGTTATGGAGGTATAGTAAGGTAGGTATAGAAAGAACTTTTAAACAGCTTAGCCTATAATTCGATTTTCGCCCCTTTTGCACTCATATCCTTTAAAGTACGATTTAGACGTTCATTGCTTTTAAGCACGTTATGGAATAATCTTCCTTCGTTTCCTATTATGTATCTGCTACTGTCACTTTAGTGTTGCCTATATCTGTTTACGACTTACTATAAGGTAGCCCGTTTGCCTGTTTACAAAGTTAAAACTGTAAAAAACTGTTGGTTTCTGCAATCGATGTTTGAATATTAACAAACTTAAAACATAATCATGGTACGAAAAAGGTAAAAACCTCTCGAGCCTAGAAGATGTTAAGAATCTGGCTTAGTCTTTAAGGTTAAGTTACATTTTGTGCAAAGTAAATACAATATAGCCCTAAACTTCTTCCTAGTTGCAATAAAGATTAAGTCACATTTTAATTTTAAAATTTGGTACAGCAAAAAATTTAAGGTTAAAAGATTCCATTAATTTTAATTGAAAACGAAAAGCGCTACATCAGATTACACAAATTATTTCTTCTCCAAACAACATTTCCAAGCCAACTATTCCAAAAACTCCCAGCAACTCAAAGGTTGGCTTGAACAATTTTCGCTTCGGGAAAGCCTGCCTTTGTATCCATTTAAAATTGTTTCAACAGTTATGATCTACAATGAGTACAGAATTAAGTAACCATAAACCATAATTACCGTTTCAATAATTCGTCTATACTAATTAATTTCGTCTTAAATAAATTGGGCCTATTCGTACTTACCTGTTCGTTAACATTTATACCTGGCCGCCATTTTCAACACAAAGGCTGTGAAAGTTTTTACGTATCTACTGGCCTATATTTAAAGTAATTATAATTTTAGTTCAGTAAGCTGCACTTGTACTTGTCGGATGACCAGGTGGCTACAAATTAGGAGTGTGTCCTAAAGTGTAAAGTCATATTTTGGTCGCAGTACGAGTAGGCCTCATAGTAGGTATTGTACCGCTCGCCCTGGTGAGATTTGCTATAGTTTAAGTTCATGTTCAAGAAAATCAGAATTATATACGAAGAAAATATAATCTTAAACATGTGTTATTTTACAGATATATTTTACTATTTTGGCAGCTTTGACCGATATTATTCATTTTACAGGCTTCGTGTATTGATATAGTAATTAAATGTTAATATAAAATAAAACTTACTCTTACTACAGCTTGCATAATCAGAAAATATTGTCAATAATATTGCGATTACTGTCTCTTTCTGAAACATGGTGAGCACCGATTAGTAACTCAAGTGTTCTTCAGGAAAGTAATGTACGAACTGGTATAGTGAACGGCATTTTGACTTCTCTAGGTATAAAGACTGTCCTCATGTTTATCCTCTTTTGCATCCACTTGAGCAAACAAGACTATTTATTCAACATTATTCATTAATCTAGCATTAGCTATAAATTAAGTTTCATATATTAATTACAACTTATTTTCATATTTTGTTTACCGAAAATGTGACGTCAGTGATCGAGACAAACAACTTCTTATCCAAAAAACGTAATTTATTTAATACAGTTATCACAAATGTTAAAAATATATTAAAAAATTATATTTTGCCGTACTCTAATAAGTAATGAAGATGATATAGAACAAGTATTTTAATTATCAATATATTTATCAAACTTAAATAAACAAAACATTAAAAATTTAATGTACCTAATAATTTAATTTAATGTGATGCCCGTAACAGTAACCTACCTAAATCGCTGAACAGCTACGCTCATCTTCCAAGTTAGTATATTTATTTAATACATTTAATTCAAATGAGATGTAGAAAATGCTTACAGATATGACTAAACTCATATTATTTCAGACATATAGCGCGTTGCGACGTGACGGATGCAGAGGGCGCGCATTTCCTGCGAATTCCGGTAGTGAGCGGTACCGCTTCGAGATCACAGCGGTACAATTTGTGGCCACAACTTTATGTCACGATCGCTTTTAATAGGTTTTAGATTACAACTCTGTGACACGTAAAACCAAAGTAGAAATTAAATTTTCAAATAGATATTGTAATTTTGATTATACAATAAATATACAACCCTTTATTTAATATAATTATTATATATAACAAACACCTAAATTAAGAAAATTAAAATAACTTATAAGTAAATATAAAAATAATAATAAAAAACCAAAACAATTTTTTTTTTATTATTAAAAGAAAAACAAACTGCTGATAACTGTTGCGACAGAAAAAGAGATAAAGACACTAAAACTAAACAACTTTTAGATTCCAAGATTTAATCCAGACTAAAATACTTACCTACTTACTAACTACATACCATTTAGTAAATACTAACAAGGCAAGTTTACTGAAATACATTTGAAAAATCTTGTACTGTTTGTTGTATTAACTCGTCGAAACTGTATATCTGTATCTGTTTAAAATCAATCAAATCCTAAAGACGAATCGTTAAAAGTTGAATGAGATTCATTTACAAAAGATCCAATTTCGTTAGAATAAAGAAATCAACAGGAGGTATCTATAAATTGAAGCGAAATGAACAGAAATTTACAATTCAAACGAAATCAGGATGAAGTTGTCCTGCTTTCATGTTTAATGATAATAGATGTTATCGATATCGATAAAGCAGATTTTTAATGAACTATCAGATGACATCATAGCTATTTATTTAATAGGCGCTGTGTGTATGAAAACATGACTGTAAAGTCGTGATAATGTGGTGTGTACATAAATATCAGTGTACAAAAATACCAAATACCAAATTTAAATATTACCTACAGTTCAAAGATAGTTAGCTTATGTACTTACATAACGGTATATGTAATCAATTAATATTAATTACTGTTATTTTATATCAATGAAATACCTACCTCATTTGGAGTTTTGATGCTTTCCAGCCATCCAATGTTGAGAGGGGTCGGCCGTCTTATGCTACAACATATCTTGGTACAACGTGCGGTCAATACAATTATTTCACTACCTCAATATCAATGAATGGAACACAGAGAGGAAGCAACATTTCTATAGAGTAATATTTTTAAAGTTACATTATTTTAGGTAATTAACGTCATATTGCCAAAAAATATGATTTGATTGAAGGGCATAATTTGAGCGCGAATTCAAAATTATAAGTAGGTATGTAGGTAGCATTTGTCACGTCTCGTAAACAAACACAAGCGACGATAACGAGCGTCAAGTCCTTCGGGGCGAGACCACTTTGCGCGCAATCTGTTGTTCCGCTCGCTACGGATTTAAATTCATAACAACATAATTTTCCAGACCGAATACCAAAAAATATACTGGTACGTTGTACATAGGTACGTACCATACATATTTAAAAGCCGAGTGTACCTACTGAGTATTTGAAATAAACTTTAAAAACTTATACTCGTATAAGTGCCTTTATACCTACTCGTAGTATACCTACTCTTTATATATCTTCTTTAATGTATTCTCATATTTTTATAATTATATTAATATTACTTTATCTGTTCTATTAATTTATTTTAGGGATCTTTGTATAATGAAACCTTTTTTTTTCATCATTGTGTGAAATGAAACGCGATTGAAAACCGATACTTTACCAATTTGTTCTGAGATTGAACGTGGTCTCATCAGAAAAGGAGGTCTCAATTTATACGAGTGAAATAAGAAATACTAAGTAATCGTTTTGCTCAAGCTGAATGGTAAGAGATTATAAAGAATAATAAAAAGTGGTACACTATATAACCATCTAAGCTGAGGTTCTTCCATCTCTGACACGGAGATAAATCGACCCACTGGAAAGTTTTATTCCTTTTAACATTGGAAAGCCTTGTAACAGCTTGCATTTATTTTGTAAAAGATTTAGGTGGGTTTATTCTGCCTCCTTCAATAATATTTCGTGACCTCTGCTTACGAAAATATTCTTTCCTAAGTTTGTGTGGTGGTGGCTCGTTGTGATAAATGTGTTCTCGGCATTAAATAATAAAGTGCTCAGTAGATAGTAAACCTACCATAAAAGTGAGTATGTAAAGTTTTATTAGTTATGTCCCAAAAGGTGAAAGTGGTAAAGATCTATCTAGTCTCTTTATAATTTATAGAATAAATAAAAGACATGACACACACATACTACATGCAACATATATATTATAAAGTTCTGTATAATACTATACCTCTTTAGCCGATTTCAAAACAAGAGGTGGTTTTTAATTGTCTGTTATTTTTGTATGTTTGTAACTTATTAACTCCGTCCAATATAAACCGATTCAGGATTCTTTTTTATTTACTTATAATGAAATTTGACGGTTGATATATTTGTATATTTTGGTATATCTAAAGGCAACTAGCAAAATTTTGAATAGGTAATTTACGTAGGTAGGTATGTAAGTTAATGTAGTGTTCTAATGTGTTCTCAAAAATTTCTGTAACATGCCATGTTTGAGATTTACACAGTAATAAGTTTTTTCCTTTGTTGATTCGTGACGAGACCAGAGGTCTCCGGGACCCTTCATGTGTAAAAACAGTCACGTATTCTCATTTGAACGCAACTCAATACCTACTGTAGATACGTAGAGTTGTCTCCCAGATTCCCGTAATCGACGCCTACAAGATTTAAATCAGATTTCATTATATTGAAAAGGAAAATTTACTTAACAACCATGTCTTCGTGGTTGGTGGATGGGAAAATTTTAATTGTACCTACAACGTGTCCGCTGTGCTCATGATTGTCATTACATAAAGTTTATTACAGTATTATCAAGTATGTGCATAAAATCAAGCTCTACATATTTTTGTGAAGTCTAAAGAACACTAAAAAATAAAAAATAGGCTAATAATAGTTACGTAATGATGTATTGCCACTCGTATTATCTCAATTTATTGTAAGTGGTAATTATTTTGGTAGATAAAAGTATTCATATTTTATTTAAATTCTTTATTCATTAAACACATACATCGTTTATTATTAACTGTAGTTAATTTGACAATGACTTTAGAATACAATTCACTAATTAACTGAATCTCAATGTCACGCACTAAACCAAATATTTGGCTTAATATTTGGTCAAAATGATATTGTCTTGGGTCATAGCGCCCCATATTCTACAACAGTAAACATTACACATATTTTATAAGGTATAAATGGAAAAGCTATTATTCAATGGACTACATAAACATCTATTGTAATTTTAAAACTTACCGCATAATTATGAATAGCGGATAACTTTGGTACATTTAGACCCATTTACTCGTATATCTGTCAAGTGATCTTTCATTAACACAAACTAATTTAAGTAATACAAATACTTATACAGGGTACCTAGAGTTTTGAATGAAATGCTGTTTTAAGTCAGTCTTCACGTAAATAAAACCAGTCATATGGTAGGATCCCATAAATAGTAGTAAAGTCTTGTAATAGTTGTAATGTAAAATACTGTAATCGAAAATCTGAGGTATATCATAAAGCTCTGACAAACGGAAAACAGCATTTCGCTCTACATGATTCAATTAGTTATTTTCTGCAATAATGGGAAATTTTCTATAAAAAAAAGGTCAGTTCAGCTTAAAATAATCGCTACTAAAATATACCATAATTAATAACCAACTCTAATAACTTACATAAATTATTTACATGTACTTAATGAATAATTCTGACAGTCACAAATGTACCGTAATTTATAAGCACATTCAGTCCTATATATACAATTAAAATTATCATCTTCATTCAGTTGAAAACATTCTCAATAAATATTCTTATATAAAGTCATCTGTTATATACGAAGAGCATAAATTAAATTAAAAAATTGTTTTAAAAAACATACAATACATATTTCTAAGAAATACTCAAAAAATCTTTTTAATTAAATTCAATAGGTAAACTATATAAAGTATATTATATATTCACAATTAATTTTTTTTGAATAGGTAACAACCATAAAGCAATAGATCAAAATGCCTTTTATTTATATGTAATATTTGTATATTAAATTGGAATGCATTTACGTAACAATCTAAAAGGTGATAATTAGGTATACCTACATCGTTTCTATAATTTTTGTTAACCCCTTTTAAATAAGAATAATTATTTTTAAAACAAGGCACACAAAACCACATTGTAAACATAATTCTTGAAAAGAATAAAGATTAAAATTTATTTAAGTCTAAAAGAAATACTTACATAGCTAAGTAAATATAATTTTAATAAGGTTGTAGTAAGTGGCCGTCAAAATTGCTTACATTTTTAAAACTTTATAACAGGTATACGAATTAAAATATTAAAATCTAATTAATTAAACGAGTATCAATCAACACTGTAGTTCTTTAATTATCATGAACATATCTTACTTGTCAGCACATTTACATATAAGTTACTTATTTATAAACAATATCCCATTCGAATTAAATTTTTTTATTCTTCCGTTTTATAAATGTGGCCTTATATTATATTCTATCAAAACTGGATATATTTCATAGCAAAACCGCTTCTACAATATTAGAGTTTAAGAAAAATAACCCTAAATAACTATGATTTGGAAAATCACTGGCAGTGAGTTATTCAATTAAAGTTACGATTATAGAAGAAATGTATCATACTTTGAGAATCTACATAAACATACAACCAAATATTGTTGGTAACTATCTAATAACGTTTTTAATTACGTGTTACTAGAATTTATTAAACAAAAGTAATTATAAATAAGTAAGTGGTCCGACATTAAAAAAGAAAATGTTAAAAGAAATCTTGTCAATTTTAAATTCGGCTTGGAAACAATCGCAAAAAAAGTTTCGCTTTTGTTAAAGGGTAAGCTGGCTGTACTTGATAGGACAAATTAGTATACATTTATATTCAAAATTCTAAGATTCTTTGTTTTGTATAAAGATTTGTAAGGTGTATAAATCTTATACGTGTGGATTAAAATTCAGTGGATAAAAAGATATAAGTAGTTGCTTTATGAACAGGTAGGTATTAATTGAGCGTATAAACCGGAACAGGAGTCGAATCTTATTTACATCGTTCATATCCCTTTATCAGTCACCCAAGTTTAACACCAGTAATGAAACATCCCAACTAATTATCTGCGTTATTCGATGTGGGTGAACATTTCTCGTATTGACGTTCTCGTAGCCCGCGGGGATTATTGTTCGATGAATAATAACGACGACGAATCAATCACGAATCGTTCGTTTACCTTTTCGCATTGTTCGCCGTACAGATTAACAGTACGATACGTGCAGCCACTTTTTCATGAGTATTTCCATCATGTTTCAATAAAATAAATTTCATTTTATTGTTTTACTTAGCACATATTAGAGGCCTTTATACGCCCATAACCTTATAATTGACATATGCCAAGAAGACGAGTAAATTTATTGCAATTTTTTTAGTTAGTAAACGCATCTCCGTGAAATATGACAAGTATCAAATTGAAAAACGCCAACCGTATCTTAATTTCAACGTCAACTTATTTTACATCCACCATTACATTTATAATTCATTAGCTATGCTATAATTCTTGTAATTGGGGCTTTACCTATTGCAGTCCAAACTCAACTGCCGAAGCCAATAAATACTGAAAGCTTAATTTTTAGGTACTTTATAGTTTAATTTTCCAAAATTCGAACAAAAGCTAAGGAAATGAGAAAAATGAAGATTGTGTATGCAGTAGTGGTTCTGTCCGCGCCGCCGGTGGCTCTGATATCACTTTCCAGTACAAAGGGTTCATCTATGACGTGAATGATTCCATTTGTACATTCTACATCGGGCCGGAACACGTGAATCCAGTGCCCGTTCCATTCCACGTAGTAATCTGTCAAACAAGTAATCCAATTTAAATTTCGAAGCGGCACGCAATTATCTTGCTGAAAACACTAAATACGAAACTTTGCCATTGTGTAAAATGAATATTCGTATAGGAAAACGGAAATTCTAATTGTTCTTTAATAAACTCTTATATATTTTGAATCTTGTACCGAAATAAAAGATCAGTACGGCACGTTTTTAAAGGATTTCAACTTTTTTAGATTAGAATAGATAATAACTATTTTACATTAATTTAGATAACCATTTTCGTTTAGAATAGATAATAGATCAGCTAGTCGATCTAGTTGATACTCACTTCTAAATTCAATACATTAAAATTGCCTGTTTTACGTCATGGAAACACACAAATACAGTTACACAAACATCCAGACCAGAACAGAAATCTCGACATTCATCATTTAATCTTCTGACCTACTTTCACATTTTTCTTTTCGCTCAGTTCAACACGGATCATGGAATTCAAAAAAATTTCTCCACAGATTAAATTTAAAATTCAAAGTGAAGATCTCGTTAAGAACGTAACGCAAACTAAACTTACTCTTGTCGGATTCCTTTACGCGAAGTTTGAGAGGATCCCGGGAAGTCGGCAATACGAAGGGATGCGTTTCGTTAGCGAGCAGTTTAAGATCGGACACGGTGTAGTATCGGCTGGCTCTAATGACGTGACGTTCTAAAATTTGCTTTGTCTGAAAAGAAAATAAATTTTTAGAATTTTTTTCATCAAACGAGCATCCCGGCCACCTGATTACCGGTTGGAATCAACCATGGGTTGCAAGACCCCCTCCCACGTCTAAGCTCAAATAGTAGAGAAATCCTATCTGAGGTTATACGTGGATGCATCAAAACTCCCCAACCACTACACAAGAATTGCCAAAAAATTTCACGACGGGTTATGAGAGTAGTGGGATTTTTAGAAGTGGAAATAAAATAATACAAATCAATTTTGAACTTGCAAAATACAAGCAAAAAGTTTAAAAATAATATTCCTACTTCTAAAAACGGGATAGTACCAAATTTTCGACGTCTTTCTGTAAAGTAACTAAAGCAATTGTAATACGAAGGTAATAAGAAGGTCTTACGTAGTATCCGAAGTCTTCCTTAAATAATGCCTTGTAAGCAGAGGGGTGCCTGATCTGGAATTTGAGCCAAGCGTGGTCCCTCGGGACGAAGTACGTGTACCGATGTTCCATTTCACTAAGCTGATGGTTGAACATCTGACGCTTTCCGAGATTGTAGGTAATGCTACGAAACGAGAACGACACTTTATTATTGCTATTTTACACACTCAGTTCCAATTTACTTAAAATTAAAGAATCAAATCATATAGTATTTATTGAAAGGAATAAGTATAAAAATGTCTTCTTTCAATATTCATTCAAATAAATAAAGCTCTTTCCTGAGTACGTAGAACGCCACTCATTCCGTATCAAAAGAATTTCAAATGTATGAGAAAAATATTAATCTGCTTTTGAGACATATTGAACAAATAATCTTACTTGAGCATTGGATCCGTCTTCAGCTTTTCATAAATAGTGACATAAGGTACTCCAAGCACCCGGTCGATGATGTGAACAAAGCCATTAGTTGCAGCAATGTTAGTTTGAGTGACAGTTGCGTTAACACCGCCACCCTCCACTGTCAACGTTTGGTTGTTGTCGATGTTCAGAACGTTAAAGTAAAGGTATTTGCGAGCAGCCGCCGTTGGTGCTTGGTAAATCTAAAATAATAATATTATTAATTTAATACAAGTAAACCTTATGAGCAAAGATCGGACGTGGAAATTCTATATATTTTATTTAATAGATTCGCCGAAGTTTTCCGGAAAAACACATAGCAATACAAGCCGTGACAGTACTAATAAAATCTAGACACTTCCGATTTTTGCTCTAAACAGCTCAACGCTTAATTGATAATCCCATGCTATTCCTGATATACAATGAAATATATTAAAAGGTAAAACCTAAGCTAGCCAATATGGTACGATAACCTGCTTAACGAGTGAGTCATGCATTGGACCACTACATGGGCACAAGGAACGTTTGTTTCAAAACATTGATACTCCGCATGCCTTGATAAGATTATAAGGGTTATATAATATCGATCGAATGACGAATAATATGAAAAAGATTACATATAGACTTCCGGGTAATGCAGTGCATTCCTTGTGGCATATAAATGTGCAATCGATTTCAGTTCTACATATAATAGAAAGTTAGGCTTTATAATTTAATTATGTAATACCTACTCGTAACTAATAATATTAATATAACAATTACGATAGTGCTTCAAAGTTCAAAGTCATTTTTCCTTAATAGTTTTCATAGTAATTTATTTATTTTATTTTTGTACTGTTGTACAGAACAGTTTGACGATCAAACTCTAGAAAGTATTTAAAAATAGATACGGCCTGGTGAGCTACAATCAGCGCTTAACGAATGCAGCATTACTCGAAAGACTAGAGTTACGACAAAATGATATATGAAATAAAAGCTTGAAAATGAAAAAGGATTTTCGTCATAAATAATTCGTTTTAAATTGGATTAACGTACAGTTCCGGGGACCTGGTCCGATAAGCAGCAGCGAACCGGGACCGCAACAGCCGAAAAGTCAACGCACATAATTAATTTCACTCTATATTTTTACGTTCCACGAAAAGTTATTAAACATTGGAAAAATTCAATCAATTATATTAAAGAGATTGTCTTTATAAACATAATTTCCTTTATGAAAGAAATAGCTTCTAAGTTGTTTGAGTAAACTTGTAGAGGGAATACCAAAAATAAAGTGTCCACCTTTTTAGTTCTGACATAATTTTCTAAATATTAACAGTCTAATTTGGAAGTTCAGTTACCATTAAAAGAAAACTAATTGAATTGAAAATTAATTCTACACATACCTGATTCATATTGTTGTGGATAATAACGTCCAAAGGCAATCTTTCTCGCACCAAATGTGTGTTTAATATCTCTACCAGCTTTTGATGGTTTCTGCAAAATAATGATTCATTGAAAAACTTCACTCAGAGATAATGAGTTACCAATAGTTTGATCAGGGAATCAGGGAATCAGGGAATCAGGGAGTTAGTCTTAGAAAAGTATGTATATTATTGTATATATGCTAGGTTACTTCAATAATTTTTAACGTTTCAAGTTACATTTACCTGTTTCAAACAGACGTATGCATGTGGCAATTTTAAAATGTTCAAAATGAAAATTTAAACGTCCAACATATCTGTTACAAACGCGCGGCAAACAGCATTTTGCGGGCATTGCGGTTTTGTAATTACCTACCTACTATAAACGTCAAACATACGAGTATAACGCTGTGATTCCATCGGACTCCATTTACTTTTTTATTCATTTGAGTCTGCAATCTGTATTATATTTTGTAAAGTTACAGTAATTTTCGTACAGACCTCGTTCTTCTCTAATTTCGATTCGATAGTTCACGCGGAAGACGTCACGGGCATAAGGTAGGTTTATCCAAAATAAATAATAATTATAATTAGTTCTTAAAATTAAAGACATCATTACCTGATAACGTTCTGCACGCTGTGGTCATTCCAAGCTTCATTAGCCGGCGCAAACAAAGTAATGTCCTTTGCTAACGTAAGTTCATTAAGGAATTCATTGTTTGACCCCAAGTCCATGATCACCTCGTAGAACTTGCACAGAGGACCGTCCTCTTTTTCCTGATTGCAAGAATAATTTATGTATTAGAAAGAATCTTACTATTCTCCTTATGGACACCAAAAGCTGGATGTAGTAAATAGTGTAAAGTAAGAACTGAAGATTGTTATTTTGATTCAATGACTAATAGATATTTAAAACTAGTTAAAACTTTCAAAAGTTTACCTTATTATTAAATAACAAATCTTGGCTTATAACTTCACAACAATGTGCTTGCTTACTGTAGGTACATAAATATTTACCCATCTTTCTTAAACTAATTTATTTTGTGATTTGTACAAAATTATGAAGTTGCATTTGCTTTATAATCCGAGTGAAATATATTAAAAGAGGAAATTGAATTCCTAATAGCATTGTTAATAAATGCACGGATTTAACTAGCAGTAGATAACGGTCATTCTATCCGCTAATAAAAAAGTTAATGATCGATTAATATGAACGGAGACGGAGACTTTCCAATTGCAACTTTCGCAATTTGAAAACTGTCTGTCAGTGTAGAATCACAGAAATTTCAATCGTCATTTGTATCTCTCTCTTTGTAGAATAGATCTCTCTCGTCCTGTATTTACATACAAAATTGCTATGTTTTTGTTCCGATTCAACCGTTGTTGTTCAAGTTTGTATTTTTTCCGTAGAGTCTTTAATATCTTCTATAGTTCCGTATTGTTCTTGAAATAATATTTTGTTCTCACCGTCATTATACTCGTACTAACGATAACTATTGC
>DWQK01000930.1:0-17691 GCA_018231225.1 Noctuana stator
TTATATGTATAAACGTTCACAGTTTTTCTGTAGTGTATTTAGTATCAGCATTGCACCCGTGCAAAGCCGGGGCGGGTGCGATCCGTGTGGTGCATTACCATGCCGGTCTACCATTCGAATGGTCCTGGGAACGATTTCTAGTGGGGCCGAAATTTAAATCAATCTCAGTCTGGGTGCTTGTGTAATTGTCTTTGTATGACATGTGTCTATTGGTACCTACCTACAACATAGGGAATCCTAGTGTGGTGCTGTGGCTGTGTTGTGAATCGTTATTTATTAATTTTATAACTTACTTTGTTCTTGTATTTGAGGATTGTCTTAATCATTTTTGACACAAAAATTTTAGTTTCTGTAAATGATTTTCAAAATGATTTCAAAACTTATCGTTTATTTATAAGCTAATGAAAGCTTATAATAGCGAAAAACAAAGAGATCGCTCACACTGCGCGAGTATTGAAGACATTGTGAAGACGACCCAAAAAACTCCATTACTTTTTTGCACCTTGCTTAAAAAATACGAGGGTCTGAGTTTTTTCTCACGAAAGATAACGTAAAAATTTACTAAGGGAGTTTTCACCTAATCTCAAATTAGATAAGTGGGGAACGACAAAAGAGATAGCTGTCGCCAACTTTAGGAGATGCACTTAAACACTTCTCGTTTTTACTTAAAAAGAAGACGATAAATTCTGTAAAGAAGACTTCTGAAGCGGAAATCTTTCACTTTGCTATTGTTTTTATTAAACTGCCTAATTAGTAATAAGAGGTTTATGCGTGACTTGCTTATCCTAAGTCAAAAATAATTTCCAAATCCATAATTTGGAAATATGTTTGGGAGATAATCGCTTAATAAAGATTCCTTAAACTCTACCTACATTAATTACACTACTTAATGTACTCGAAAGTCCCAACGCTGCAGAATTTAAACTCCAAAAGGTTTCTTCTAACCAAAACCGTTTTATTTAAACAACAACATAGAAAAACACTTTAAACTGAAATAAAACAAAATCGGTACAGCGATCCCTAAATCCAAAAGAAACGCTCAAGATTAGAAAGGAAGGTACGGAACGAAGATCGCGCAAAAAACACTTAATCGTGACGATGTAAGTGCTACTTCCGAACACGACTATCCCATTAAAGCTATCTATAGAAATGCTATTATGTCTCTCATGACTCAAGATTCAAACTCACTCACAGATAAATACATCGGAGATTAAGACGCAGTAACAAGGGGAATTGTTTCAATGTCGACGATAAACTACGCCTGGAAACGAGGTGAGAAGTAAAATGATTCCACAAAATTGAAATTAATAAAGCAATCAAATAAATAATAGAGCTTAATAGAAGAATGTTTTGTAAACGTAAAAGTTGATTGATAAAACGTTTCAAGCTTGTAATTAATAAGAAGTGCTAAGAACTTATTAAGGTTAAGAAATCTATGTGTGTAAACATAAATGATTTTTGCTAACAATCGTTTATTGGTTTGTAGTGGAACAAATGGTTTTGGACGAGTAATTGATGAAAGCGAGGCAACTAATCAATTTTATTACGATTATAGCAATTTAGAAGCCAATGGTGTTAGAATGATCGGATAAAATTTTATGATTATAGTAGAGTCAGTTGGACCAGAGAATCAGTTGAACCAGATAATATAATTATTAATTACATATTTAAATAATGATTTTGAGTAATTCGTTGAACTGGCAGAACAATTGGAGGTTATGGTTATTATAATAAATTCAAATTTCAAGTATTATAGTATTTTATCTAATATAAAAATGAAGTATGGAACACTGTAGTGGATTACAATTTAATATCAGAAACGAATACAGTATCGAAAGATGAAATGGCCACCAGCTAAAAAGCGTACAGGGAGAATATCGAGTGGAAATTGCGCTCATACGAGTATATCAGAAATAGAAATTTAAACTCCATTTACGTTGAAATACGAAACGCCAACACTCCCAGCTGGCGTGAATGAAACGGAAAATAATAGATAGAGACTCCCAGAAGATGCCGTTATAACTCGACTAACAAAGGGATTATCTTGTTTGGGAACCTCTTGACTGACACTCGACGACTCTTTGTACGGATCGTGTTACATTTCCAATGTAAAGGTGGCTATTCACGCAGTTTTTGTAGGTGTGGTCGCCCTTTGTATTTTTTCTGGTTTAGGGGTGAGAATTCGTCGGTCCTGTTTCTCAAAGGATACGTTCGGTGGTAATTTTAGATCTGGGCTTGCACCTTGTTGTTACTTTGTTAATAGCGGACGAAGAGGTTTTAGAAGATTTAGCATTAACGGTACTTTAGGTTACTTTTGTGTTGAACGGAGTACTAGGTACTTTCTAACTTTAGACGCCCGCTTTCAGATGGTCTATTAAAGTAATATTATTAGTTATCTTGTGATTATTTGCATCTTTTCTTAAATCCTTTTATGTTAAATTTCCTATATCTATAATTTTTCCATTCATTCTGCATCGTCTATTTGTAAAATTTATATTATTTTAAACTCAAAACATTGATTAGAATTTTGAGAATATTCTTGTGAATATTGGGTATAACCTTTCTCATAATAACAGGTATTTATATAAAAAAAAATTGTTGATAGACCTAATAAATAAGTAATAGAAAGTAAACAATGTTGGATATTTTATAACCTCGTACCTTTCACAAACGATCAAAAGTAATCTTGCTGAAGTATAGTCGTAAATTTCTTATTAGTTAAGAAAGTTCTCGTACCATTCATAGCGTTGCTAATAAAATTGGTTTTCGTTTAAGAACAAAGACGAACGACTTTGTGTGCTTCATAAAACAATATCAAAATATGCTGCATAAGTCTTGCGATAAAAATAGGTATTACTAATTGTTCCTTGTACTTTTGATTCCTCATAATTTAACCTCTAAACATTAAGTAGCTTACATCCTAGATATATAATACGAAAATAAATCGTGTACAAAACAATTACTCGTATTATTTGTACTTATAGTCAACCGTCTTTGGAATCGGATTGAAGGCCAAAACAGATTAGTTTACGCCGAGCGCCGGATTAAAAGCTTCAAGGAAAAACTATTCTATTTAAAATAAACACTGCCGAGGGTCTTATGATCGAATAATCCCATAATACTCCAAGCTACAGCTGTATACATTTATTCAAATGTAAATTCACATTAATAGACAATAAAACAGTTAAGAGCTGGACCCATTAACAATGACTCACAACAGCAGACCCTCACGAGCCCTAATGTCCCCTAACATTTGATTTACTTACGGAAACGTAAAGCAAATCGCCCCGCCTACGACTCCATTAACTAGTTCGAGTGCATCTTTTTATGTCTCTCTTGGCGCTAAGTGCATTTACGAGTAAACTGCATCAAGTTGAGTGAAGCGTCTTCGCTTCGGCGGATGCGAAAGCACTACGCCTGAATGTTTTATTACGCCTTCCCCAGAACAGATATGTCAGAACTCACGTACTCGCCAGTCTTGATTTATTCGTCCAGAGATCATAATATTGTTCGGGTTTATCGGTGTACTAAAAAAGCAGACGGTATGCCACAGTCAAGAGTAACGTCCGATATCTACACCATTAGACTCTCACTGTTTTATTCGTTCCATATTTGGATCGAGTACCACTTATTACGTGTTATTGCTCGCCTGTGTAATGTTTAGTGATAAAAATGTGAGTGAGTCGTTAAATAAATTTTAATGCTTCTATTACTCAATAACTTATTTCAATACAACGCTCAGGTTTAGTGGTTAGATAACGCTGAAGTGCTCTAGTCTCATTAAAATATACTTTCATTTGAAGGAGTATTAAATTTCTGTAATAGATCTCTTTCTGAATTTAAAATTCAATGATGCGATCTATAAAATGAAAGTTCGTTACAATAATACTTGTTGTTGTCGAATAAAGAATAAAATGTTATTCTAATGTAGAAATTCTCAAATGACATAAAGAAAAGAATGATATAAAGAAAATGAATTAGCTGGAACATTGATTTCGTTCCAGACGTTGATAAATTATATCCCATCAATATAGTTCTCTTATGCCTAGAATAGCATCGGATTCATCTTTAATTATTCAAATACCGGACGAAATGAAGGAAGGCGGTCTCTTTCAAATATCTTACGGCGGATAAAGGCAATTTGATGGGTTTCAGTTTTTTTTTAGACCTCGTTAGTAAACACTTTAAGAATTTGAACATTCATCAAGAACAACATATTTTACTTCGTGTCACCACGATAAGGCATTTCTCCATTTCCATTAATTTTGTGATATGCTGCACTCAAATTTGTTTAGACAAAGTTTAGGCGAAGTATGTTAAAACCAAAACAACATTCTGTCTATTAAAGTTGTGGTATTCCATCCGATTTGGATCTTAAGGCAAAAGGGCGTCAGAGAGATGATTGAACCGTTCTTGTTGCAATTGAAATGATCTGTTAACATTGAAAGTAAAGACATACCTACCTTTGATTGATCTCATGAACTTTCTATATCCCTACGTTCACACAGCCGATGCGCAGACATTTATTTACAATTTACAATCGCTTCGTGACTTGCATTCACTGGTTTTAGTTGAGCTTCCAGTAACATCGCTTGCCGTAGTTCCTCAATCACCTTTAATAATCGTACAAGCCATTATCAGTCTTAACATAAGAACATCAATGCCTTTTATAGCTTACAAGTAATAAAGAAATAGTTGCCACCGATTCGTGTTCTTGTAAATGGAGTTTCGTCACTTACCAAGATAACACTTGAGCGCAGTTACTTATAAGAACCGTGAACGCTTGATATAAAGAGCGACCTAAATGACGAAAGCGCTGATTTAAAATGTTCAAAAGCTCACAAACATCTTCACACGACAGGCGTCGATAATACTCCATGTATCAATTGGTGAGCGTTAATTAAAATTTTGTAAAGGGTGCCGTGCGTTATCACGCGATGTTCTGGAATTGCGTCAGAGTGAGAGAGGACACAAACCAGTTATTAATCAAAGCGATGCTAAAAACCAATTAAACTTGACGTACAGTCACTGATGAAGTGGTTACACAATCCAAAACGTTAATAGATGTTCGACGGGGGATAAACAGGCCTTAATCAAATGCCTGACCGATCCAACGTCTAACAGAATTCCAAATCAAATATCTACGTCAGAATAAGTGAACGTGTGACAAGGGCTTCGACTGTGTAATATTGATCACATTCATGATTACATAAAGTTTCTTCGTTTAGGGACTTCCTCCGTCCATATCAATGCTCGTATAATATTCTTGGGAACTGGAAGTTGAAACTTGATAGCATTATAGCAAGTAACAATAGTTCCGCGGCATTAATATTCAGTCCAAATTAATATGCTCCGTATTAATGAGACAAAGCTTCTGAAGGTTTTGATACTAATGGGTCGATCAAAGCTTCTTATGATGATTATTATTCCATTCGCTAGAGAGAATTATGTTATGTTGATCACTAATGGCATTAGCATTCTTCCAGTAATAACATATTTTTTTTTATTATGCTCCTAGTTTAATTTAACGTCAAAATATGTTATAAACCTAAAATTATTTTAACTTAATTTGATCGTGTATTCAAAATTACCAAATAGCCCACATTTAATATTGAAATGTATCAGCTAATAATAATTAAATTAATCGATAGAAGCATGAGTTCGATGTGGAATTGAAATTTTAATGAAGTTAGTACGATGACCACAAAAGCAGGACGGGAAAAGGTCTTGAAACAAATCCCATTAAGGAAAAATAGATTCCTGGAGGAAATAGCGTTCGGTCCCCACGAAAACGGAAATAGAAATATACAGAAAGGAAGTGAAACTAATTAAGTTATCCTCGGTTCACGCAACTTGCGGTTATTTTCGTACGAATCCGCTCTTCAAATAATAATACAATCCTCGAGGTATTACTGTCAACACTGTTGGAAGAGTAACATACACTGATGTAGTGATAACAATTTCTGAGCAAAATTCTATCGAGGGTGACTTTAAACTTGGCGCTGCCGTAAATGTTACTCTAGAGCTTTAACCTTCGTTTGATTTTCGATTGAATGCGGGAGGATTCGTAAAGTGGGGTATACGGTATCCAAATATCTATGTTTTGCGAGTAAACAGGAGTGAGTGAAGCGTCAAGCCAGGTGCGGACTTTTGAGAGAAATCGATGTCGGTACTCTAGGCTACGTGTTATTATGACAGTTGCCGTTTATTTTAACTGACACGGGGCATAATTAACGTTCTCCAATTAGAACGCGTTTAAAGTTCAGGAGGACTGCTAGTGCTATTAACGCTTATTGGAATAACATAAGCCCAGAACTTAGCGGTACACATTCATCACAGTAAATGGCATTTTCTACTGCGTAATTATAACTTCACTTATGATTAATGAGATATGCTGAGATAACATTCTCTAGGATACATTAAACGAGACTAAATAGTAAACAACGGGGAAATAATTTATATCGTCATTTGTAACTGAATATTTTAGCATAATAGTTACATATACGAGTATTATGTATATCTAATATTAGAGCTTAACAATCTGCATTCCAACGTTAGAATAATAGTGCTTAAGTAGAATTGTTTATTTCAAACCCCTTAAATACTTTTAAACTTCAAAAGGTGACCATAAGCAATGGACACAAAGAAACTTATAAAAATTAAATATCTTAGGTAGATAAGCATATTATAAAATACAAAGCAGTCAAATAGAATACAATATAAAAATTGGTGATAATTTTTTGTTACAGATGTATCCAGTTCAACAGAACCTGAGCATACAACAGCAGCCCCAACTCCTTCAATACCTCTTCGCCCCGAGTACGCCCATCCAGCGGGAGTTGAGGCATTAGACCCTTACAACTCAGAAAAAAACCACGCCCCTCCCCACCATAGAGACTATTTAGAAGAAGACTATGATCATGAAACCCATAAAGAAGACGATCACGATAACAGAGAAGAAGCTGATGAGCTGCCTTCGCTATCTGGTGACCATCTGCTTCAAAGCTCGACTGATGATCTGCCAATTTTCTTGTTAGAACCGCAACACGCTTTCGTAGTTCGTAACAAGCCAGCTATGTTAAGGTGTCGTGCCGCGAACGCTTTGCAAGTGTACTTCAAGTGTAATGATGTACGGTCGGTTGCTAGCACGCATTTCGAGTTTGTGGACCCTCAAAGTGGAGTGAGAATTGTTGAGGCGGAGTGTAATGTGACTAGAGATCAGTTGGAAGAGTATTTCGGGGAAGACAGATTCGCCTGTACGTGTCATGCTTGGAGCAGTCGAGGTGATATACGGAGCCAACCTGCCATCGTCGAATTAGCTTGTGAGTATAATTTATTGAATATTTTATTTCACAAACTGTTTAAGTAGATAACTGATCAAACTCAAGGAAATATGTTTTGTTATATAACAAATTATACACAGTAAATATTAATGATTATTTAAATAAACAAATTCAAAACGAAGCAACAGAAAATCCAATGTTTGGAATTGCTTAAACTGAATAGATAATATACGAGTATTTACGAGTAGACAAGCCGCTATCAAATCTTAACATATTCTTTAAAGAGATACCTAATAAAGTCTTTTGAAGTTAGACAAAATGAAAGAAGTAGTTTTCCGTATAATACAAATATCATCGGTAATAAACAAGCCAATAGTCTTGAATCGGATATCGAAATCGCTTTTAAAAATCATATTTCCGGACCTAATGGCGTGTGATGCAACATTTCATCGAACTTCATAATTTGAGAGTTTCCGTTTGTAAATATAGACTGACACACTTCCATTTCTCTGCAGCCATGTTTGAACCGTGACGCTTCTTTTATAGCTTCGAAACAAGCGGAAGGGCCTTCTTTTTAACTTTTTGGAATCTTTTTTACTAACATTTTAATAACGTTTCAGTATAATTTATACTACAAGCTAGTGCAAGAAGAGGTACCATCGCTATACCACAATTTTTACCGCGAATTAATGACTTGATTTGATTCAAACCGAATGGATGCCGGCAGTCTTCAAATTTAAGTTTATGTTAAGGAGTTACAATACATACAATGACTTACGAGGTGCAGTACGAATAAGCACTTTCCGCGGGAATTTCGCACCGTGCGTCCGCCTCCCCATTATGTCTGTATCTATCCGGGCTGATAATAATAATATTATATTTGACAAATAAAAATAAAATTTAATTTTGAAAATTGTAGTTTTTGATGGGAACAATTTAAATTAAGAAGCTAATTTATATTATTAAACATTTAGGTATCTAAGTGATATTAAATTTGTTGCTAATTATAATTAAGATGTCTTTGAAATCAAGTATTTTCCAGATTGAACTTGTTCACTTGTCAAGTATCATTACACGAGGGGATTCGTGAACTTTATAAGAAACAAACTTTGTAAACTTTGCTAATAATTATAAGAATCATTCGGTAGCCAATTAATTTGTATGTCCCAAAATTAACGTGCTTCTATAAGAAAGAGAGAACTTAATATCATTAACTGATAAATTTATGTTATAGATAAATTATTTAGTAGAAGCTCTGCTAACTCAATTTTGATCACTATAATTTCGTTCAACACAAAAATTCTATATTTTCATTTAGTGATAGAGCATGTAGAAGGATTATGGAAGGTAACAGATAGCAGTGAAGTCAAAGACCTAATAGACCGAATCAGTAAAGTAGGTAAAATTAATTCATCCCCTTAGTTCTCAATGTAGACAGAATAAAAAGAGATAATAAAGAATAGTAAAGGTAACAGTAGTGAAACATTACCAGATTCCTCAACAGAAGACGTACGACTACACTTACATTATAAAATCCATTACGGCCCTCGATTAAATCCAATGCGACCCGAAGGTAAATCTTCTGTGCATATTAAATAAATGTCGGACCAGACCGTTTGTCTGATTTATAGTCAGCGCCGTAATATACATCGACGGCTACGTATTACGATTATTTCGGGAAGCTCTCGAGTGGTATCGAATTTTGAAATCGATTTACATGGTTTGGTTAATGTTACTCTAAAGAAACTGTCATTCTGCAAGCGAGTGAAACGAGCAAAGTTCTAAGTTCTATCATTACCATTTTCATGATCATTATCACCTACTTGTTGTTAACCTACTTTTGAACACTGGTAGTCTGCCATTTTACTATCACTGGCTTCTCAGATTCCTCGTGGTCTCGCGTTTGAATGGCGATCAGTATCATGATAGCTTGCTATTGTCGAATAATTATTTTTATTATCATCATCAACCCATAACAGTCCCAGATTTGAGTATGGGTCCCCTCTCAAATATGAAAAGGTTAGTCCATATCTTAAAAACTACCTAACCAATAAACTTACTTATAGCACTTAGTAGTCTTATCCGTTTTAAATTCATCCTACATCGCTTGCCGACTTTCAATATAACACATTGTAAATATGATAAATTCAACCATAACTCACATTTTATTTCCTCTAATTCTGGTTAGAAATGCCTATTCAGTTTAACCTGTAATTATCATAACTTTTCAATTTACTCTTCCGTGCTATTTAGTTAAACGTGTTCTTCGATATTTTGTTAAATTAATAGCTAGTTCGGCATTAATAGTAATGGTCTTTCACTGTAGACTATAATACCGTTAAAGTAATTTCATACGCACCTATTGATTTTTGAAATTTATGATTTGATCTTTAACATCTTGGTTTGTAACCAGCTTAAGCAAATATATGGTTATTTCTTTAATCCACGTGTTCAAAGTTGAAGAGTTACTTCCATATATAAGAATAAAAAATGTTTTGCGTGCCTCATAAGTGCCTCGGAAGTTTATAGTTAATCTCTAATTCTATTCATTGGCTAATTATTTTTCTATACGTTTGTCTTTAATTGCACCTAAAATAAGTTCATCCGGAGCCAACATTTCACATTTAATCTACGTAATGGATTTACAGCACGCTCTTCTTACTAATCCATATCCAAAACCCTTTCCACTGGCCCCACGGTTTCGTAGGTATGAATTTTACTCAGGAAATGAAACGTGCCCGGTAGATTTATGGCCCCATACGCTACTGGATGTACCTTCTACTTATCGTTTATGCTCATCAACTGACTACAGTTTTACATTTTCACTGCTTTCCTGTTAAGAGACTACGAAAAATATATTACAAGTTGGTAGAATGTCATGATACGTGACATTCTTACGGCCAAATCCTCAGTCTATAGGTACCGCGTTCTTACAATAGCGATATAAATAATGTAAAACAATGAAACAAACTACAGTAAGAAATAATTTTGCTTCAATTAGGACAACGCCGCGTCTAGTGTTAATTAACACTAAGGTAATTAAATAATCCAAAATTGCATCAAACATAGACTGTTGCGTAAAGCAGCAGGAAAGTCCACATACCTAGGTCAATTTTAAAGGCATCTTAAAAGTAGAGAAGTTTTGATCTTTAACCTCTTATGGTGTTACGAGTAGAACCAAAATGAAACACACCTATTAATTCGGAAATGACTACTCAATGTCATACTCGCGTACGGGTTTAGTAACGGATTTTTATGTACACTGTAAATTATTAAGTTTTTATGCTACGCCCCTTCGGTGTAATGGAAAGCCCTTATCGTGCCATACAACACATGTTAGCCCATTAAAACAACTTCAATCTATAGATACCTATACAACATTTGAATAAGTAGGCGTCCGTAAATCTTCCACTGAAGACTTAGCTGTGACACTTTTACGCGTACCCACGATTCCGTAGGTATTATCATTAATAGCAGCATCTATGCCACTTGAGAGCGTATTTAAAGCTCTCACTGAACAATTAAAACTGTCGGGATGAGAATTTAAAGCGTTTGTATTACACACGGTTGCTCTTCGCAATTAGAATGGAGAGGAAATGTCTCTGTTGTCTCTACTTCGTGTATATTTAGACGTTTATGAGTTTTAACTGTGCGTGTTTATTCTTGTGCCACTGTTGCCGAATTTACTTAGTTTTGTGTATTTTATTGTTTTTGTTTCTTACTTGCAAAGAACTTTGGTACCTGCTTCCCGAAGCTTAAGGTATCGCTTTCTCTGCAACAAGCATTAAGTCTAAACTAATTTATGCTTCAGCACTTTAATGATGTTATGTTAATGTACTTTGTTCTTCGGCTTTACGTCCATTTTGTACTAATTTAAATGAGATGTTTGTATTTTTCATAAAATGTTTAAGTACAATATAGTTCTAAGTCTTTAAGTGTTTAGGTGCTCTATTATACGTACTATATTCCAAAAGAAACCAAGTTTGATAACTAAATTCTAAATTCAAGTCCTTATTATCTCTCGACGATCCCCTGACGACATATTCTTCTTCATAATTACGTATATCAAACAGGATCCTAGTATTAATTCATTTGCTTGCAATAAAAATTCACATATTTTGACGAACATTGGGAGATTTGCTGTAAAAAGCCGTCTTGTGTCCAAATAATGCAGTCTTCAAGAAACAATTTCAAAGTTAATGAGGTTCCTATATCATTTCCCTCAGGACGTGTCATGTGTGCTTTATTGCGAATGTAAGTCCGCCGAAAAATAAACGATGTGGCAGTTATAATTTATACTGTCAGGGATTTATCTGTTGTGACTTGTGCGAAGCTTTTAATGTGATCCGCATTACACAGCTCCATTTGTCTTACATATGCCCGTCTTTTTGCAAAACCCACGTTTTCCTGTTTCTTTCAATTAGTGGTCTGTTTCTCAACTGAAGGGGTTTTAATTGCAATCTTTTTTAGTATTTTTTTCTATGTTTATTAGTAACTTATAATGGAAAAACAGTGTGGAGGGCAAATATTTTAATAAATTAAGTCCTTGCTTATTAAACCAAGCAATTTGATCAAGTTGTAGTCGTAAATAGTTGCGTGAGTTTTAGTCTAGTTTAGCAAATTAAATATTCAAAATTAATAACAATATTTAAATTGTAACCTCAGTTATTATACAAAAAGTGGCACCAAATGTATTTATATCTATAAATGAAATAAATAAAAACGATAGAACTTGTAATTCTTTTATTCCTTTATGGCCAATAGCTACCGATAGGTTGACAAATGAGCAACAACAGACACTCCTACAGAATTCAGTTAGAGCTCGGAGCAAATCGCAAACGAATTACTTACCCTTACAAACGGAGTAAAGGGATTGCTGAAACACTAAAAGCCAAAACGGATCTCAGAAAAACAACTATACCCGAAACAATTAGTTGATTACCTATGGACGTTAAAGCGAACAGTTCTTCAGATCGAGCCTCAGCTGGTCTGAAAACCGTCAGTGAAAACACACATATGGCATCCGAGAACGAGTAATGGAGCGTGCACACGCTAGATTTATGGCTCGCTTCGCTAAAGCACTCAAGAGTTGAAACGTTCATTTTGCAGGACTAGAGAATATTAGTTTAGCTCGCGAACCTTTCAAAACATACAATATTTATGTCGTAGTACTTGGAAGAACAAAAATAGAATTCAGAATCCGAGGATCGATGTGAAGTGAACGTCACTGGATGGAACGAATTTGGTTCAGAGAACATAGTTTGTTAATTAGGATAAATTAGATCAACTCTTATATAGCTATGTATGTATTATATTTTTGCATCTTTTACATATTTCTCTCTTATAATCTGCTTTCAAAATGTTTTATAGGTATTAAAGTGTTACGCATCTGGATTAAATTAATTTTGAGGGCCTGTTTCATTAGCTTCCAGTATGCCCGAAGCCGATACTCGCCGGTTAAATTGACACTTTGTGTACGTTATAATAATAATTTGCGTTACGAAAACAATAGACTTTAAAATTGTCGCACACACACTTAATGCAAATTTAAGCCTTATATGGTTTTCTTATGTATGACGGCATCAGACAATGAAAATGGTGTCAGAACTGGACCAAATTTAAATGAATTTCGAATAAAGGTTTAAGAATTTATTTCTCAAAAGAATGACAAAAAACATTCACTTGGAGAGAAACAACAACAATTTTAAACATATTATCTACTATCACTACACCACGGGGGTACATGAAAAATTATAACGAACAGATTGTCTTAGATGTAAATTATAATGAAGGTAAGTGCAAAAATTCGCACAAGGAATAAGAGAAGACCTTTTCCGATGACGGCAAATTTTTATTTTTTTTTTATTTTTTAATAAAGAAAGAGTTATCAAAATCCGTTCACAAAGTCAAAAATTATGAGGTAGCTAACATCAAAAAAAATTCCGTCGAATGGAGAATCTCCTCCTGTCGCTGTAACCAGCTCAATCTACTTGAACTACTCGAAGATTATAAAACGAGCACTTAACATACTCGTATCACAATGGTTTTATTACAAAATGCAAATACCTACGTTTAAAAAGAAGTAAAAAAAACGATTCTGTTCGAGGGAGTACAGCTAAAATTTGCCTAACCATAAGAAAAATGTAATAATATATATCGATATAAAAGTGAACTGAAAAAACATGTACTAAATTCACAACGTACCTGATAAATATGTAGAATAAGATACACTGTTAGTTAGTTATAATGTACTATAATGCTCCAGAGTCAGAACGTACCTTTAAAATAAGCTATTTGGATCTCATTGTAAAAGAAACAATGTTTTGTATGAGAATAAATTCTTTAAACCTAAACCTAAAATACAAAGCGAATGTACAATATAGTGAAAAACATACGTTCTCAGCGAGCCCAATAGCTTCAGCTGACTCAATTATATATATATATAACTTCTTAAACAATACCAAACTCCTCTATTTGATTACTTTCTATTATAGTTTAGTTGCTTCCAATTTCCTTAATCCATTTAGTAGCGATCGAAGCGCCAAAACGCTTAATTGTTTAATGAAAAGCAATTATCCTGTGGGACGGTTTGGTCTTCATTATATAATCGGTCTTGTTACGTTTTTATATTAGGATTGACGTGGGAAGCCAGGAGCTAATCGCCAGCCAAGTCACAGGCGGAAGCGGATGAGGGTAATTTAGTTTTTGGACAAAATTGGTCATTATCCTGTTGGTTGTCTTGCAATAAATTTGGATGACACTAATTTTGCTTAAAGAATTTTTTTAATAAATGTATCCTGCCACTTGCCTTTTAGTTTTAATTTATTTTTTATCTTTTTAAACAAATTTCTTGTTTTAATATTTTTTAATTTGAACCTAATTTTAGTACTTCATATCAGAGTCCACGTGCGGTACTATACACTGCATAATGTAGAAAATGTTAGCAGTATTTTACAAAACATTTACCTTCATATAAAAAACAGGCTTTAAAGTATATAACTAGTACATCTTATCAATATCATATAATACTCACCAGTAGCCTCTCCAAAAATATTTACTGACATGCTAAATTGATTTTTTACTGTAAACTGCGATTATAAATAATTTCAGCGCAACAGAACTAGAAACGTGTACATAAAAGAAAAATTTAAATAAAACTCGATTTTGACACGAATATAACTTAGTTATAGTTATATTCAACCGTATCGCCATAAAATCGCCGAGTCTCAAACATTGGACCATACAAATTGCTACAGAATTGCGCAATATTGCAGACATTTCTCACGTTACAACAATTATTGGATTAGTTCATATAACATGCACAATGTATGTCAGTTTATATTGACGTTCAATCACACATGCCATGCTCGATTATAATTTGTCAATCGATTAATGCGGGCCCTATATATTCATCGTATAGCAAAGGTTTGCTATTGTCATTAGTTTGTACAGCCCTAATGGAACATGACGTTTCGTTAAGATTGACATTGTTACAGAATGCTCTTTTAACAAACCAGCAGTCGTGAAATGAGTTTGATCTGAAAGAATGTTAGTTAGTTCATTAAAGCAATTGTACCATAGGATAAAAAGTAGTAAATTATTTATTCTGTTACATAGTTTAGGGAAGGTAAAACAAAATAAAATAAAACATTAAAAATAATGTCCTTTGATAAGAATGTAGCGGTTAGATTTTATATTTCTACTAGCTGTGTCACGCGGTTTCACCCGCTTTAAGAATTGTGACGTAACGCTTGATAGCCTATAACCGTCCTCATTAACGTAGCTATCAAACGCAAAAAGAATTTTTCAAATCCGACTTGTAGTTCCAGAGATTAGCGCGTTCAAACAAACTCTTCAGCTTTATATGTTAGTGTAGATTCAATTCAATTCAATTCAATAGGAAGTAAAAAAATTTAATTACTACTACTCAATTTTATGGCTCAGTACCTACCTACTTACTTTCTATTATATTTAGAAATTATGCTGTATATGTGTTTTGGTATGATATTCTATATATACCTATATATTATTATTAATTTCTAACTAATATGTTGAAAAAAAATATGCTTCAACCAAATCGGTGAAGTGGTAACCTGTCTGCCCCCTTTTACATCAAAATGGTTATTTTATTATGAATCTGTATTATTTCTTTAACAGACCTCAAGAAGCAGTTTGCGGTCTCGCCACTGTCAACTTCAGTGGAAGCCGGTTCTGCTGCGTCTCTTCGATGCTCGCCACCTGCGGCTGCTCCTCCGCCCAGGGTATCTTGGCTGAAGCACGGAACTCCCCTGCAACAAGACCATAATGTTTTGATATCTGCTGAAGGCAATTTGCTCATATCAAGAGCTTCTTTACAAGTAAGTTATAGTTATAGATAGTTATAAAAATGTTTGTTTCCATTAAACTTGGCACATAGTGCCTTATTTTTTAATCCTATCGTATTCACTAAGTTCTGTTACGTAATTAATACTGCTTGTAATGAAAATTAATAATTAGTCTAGTAATTATTTTCATATTTTTTTCTCTATTATGTACATTATTAAACGTTTCATCAACTCTCAACGACTAACAAAGTAAATATTAATGTTAGGTATGCTTAAGTACTTATATGATTTTTACTTAATTTATGTTTTTCCTTCTGGGAAAAAAGATTACGTTATTAAACAACAATTAATGATATAAAAGAAATTTTTATAATCAATTCTTCAAGACTCTACATGTGTATAACTGAAACAAAATGAATTGCTAATAGCTATTCTTTGTACAAAATTTCTAAGTCCAGTTTACTTAAAGTACGAATATATACGAATATATACCTAGTTGTCTCCTTATAAATTCCTTAACAAAAGTTCCGTTGCATTTCTTCGCTAATGCTTATGCATTTGATCGATGCATTATTCATGCTTCCTGCTTACTTATTCCATTTAACTGCAATTGTCCGGACGCCGGAGCTGAACATTCTTTCTTCCTTTAGTGCCTTCTAATGACTAAATATTTGCGCTTAAATTACGGATTACGTCCTTGTAAAGCGTTCTGTGGGCTTAGTACGAATTGTGACAGTTTAGAAATACACGATCGTTTAACTATCACGCTATACATTGCCAATCTTGTACAGTACAAAGTTGCATTTCAATAAGAAAACGAGCAATGAACACGGTCCATTTTTAGTTATCCCCGCACACGCTAGGGGCGCTGCTAGTAGATGTATGGCTCAAACCGAAACCAAATCTAGTTTACATACAGTAAACTGTAAAAACTCGTACTAGACCCTCTGTTATAAGTCTCACTCGCGTTACGAAAGCAACCAACTTCTAATTGTCGCGCATATACTTTATGCAAATTTGCAAGACTCATAGTATGGTTTTCTCATGGATGCCATTATCCGAACTGGACTAAATTTAAATGACCACACGGAAAGTACCAGCTTTCAGATAAAAAAGTGTCTTCAAAGTCCGTTCTCCGAAAGTTATGAGGAAACAGACATAAAACAATACAGTCGAATTGAGAATCTTTTTTTTCGAAAATAATACTAAACAGACATAGTTTGTACATTTTTCATTCATGATTTTTATTCTAATACCCTATCTTAAATCTAGCTAAACACTATAACTATTTTACTAGTTATGAAGACTTAAGACAAACATTGTATTAACTGAATTATAAAAAAAGTCATAAACAAAAATCTGTACCGATCAGTTTTTTCATCATTCTAGAGCTTTCAGAACTTTTCAATTTAACTTTTTGCAGACGAGGAATGTGATTTATTATTATACTTTTAACAAACTTCCCACTATGCAAATTTACGTAAAATATTGTTTTGTTCGAATAGTGGAAACATCAATTTATTCACTTTGCCTAATTTATAACTGTCTTATCTAAAGATTTACTGCTACGTTCAGAAACACATTTGTATGAATGATTTCTCACAGCACTTATACAGATAACAATTTATTACTGTTCTTTAATTTCGATTATGTTCTTAAATCATTCGGATTCAAATTAAAGTGTTTAGTGGTCGTAAAACTAAGGAAGTCATAATTAATATAACTGCGAATCGAAACAATGTAAAAATTGATTTATTTACAGTCTGTAATCATGATTCCGATCTGAGCTAAATTGGTTATTAAAAACAGAACGAAATGGTTCAAATCCTAATAGCATCGGACTTGGGTACTTGGTTACTCATATGATATGAGTCATTCACACTGCAACACGTGTCCACCCTCCCATTCAGCCAAACTGGGCTCGTTACTTTGATGGCATTATTATTACGCGAATCAGATGTTGCGGTATGTAAATCATGTTTTTGTTCGTCTTGATATGGGTGAAATGTTTCTGATAGAACATAACAATGTGTTTTAAGCTTGTTTTTATTAATCGACTTTAAAAACTGAAGGAGGTTCTTAAT
>DWQK01000931.1:0-17689 GCA_018231225.1 Noctuana stator
CTTTATATATTATTAAATAGTTATTTGGGGAGGGCCGCGCGATATGCACATGTTCAAAGAATCACCCATAAACAAGATCGGTATTCTCAATTGATGCCCCAAATTTTCTGCATTTTTTCACATTTTATAAAAATTCTTTCGCTAGCTTGTGAAACCCTACAGCTTGAGGAAGAGCAAAATAATGGCACTTTTTATGTGAACAAAAATTTCCAACAAGTTCCAACTTTGACATTAGACCGTGAGTTATCACGGTCTGTCCGGCGTCGTTTGTGAACTTCGGTTTGAACTCAAGTGTCACCGTTTTTCTTAGAAGTTTCTGGGCCGCCGCCAGAATTGGCTTAAATTGGATCAATATGAGCACTAATTGTCGGAACGCTTGTCTGACAGTGGAAAGTCAGTAAAGCCTCTATTGTACGTAAGGCTAAAGCATAATAATTCTGTTATTATTAGTATAAGGTTTTGTTAAAACTCCGTTAAAATATTAAATGTAAAACCGAAGTAGGTTAACACCGGAATTATCTTATTGGTGGAGCACTTATTCATTTTACATTTTATTATTCGCCTTAAACTTTGATTTGTACCAAATTTCAAAGTCTCCTAGTTTGTGTGGAGTAAAGTGTTTAAAATGCGTTCGACAGTTTTCTCTCAATTAATTCATATAACGATCGCTTATCGGGAAGATATGGTATAAGTAATTAAGAAACTAAATAAAACCTAATAGAAATTTCACACACTTGAGTGAGTACAACATTAAGGTTTCTCGTCTCAAATGCTTCTTGAAATATACGGGAGTATTTTTAATATAGCAACGTCGAGCACAGATTCTATAAAATCTATCTTTGTTCGTGACTTACAAGTTTTGCTATTTAATATCATTCTTCAGGTTTCTATATTAGGAACATATTTTCGATTATTATTATAGTTTTATTTAAGAAGCGAATGGATTTTATGAAATTTGAAATACCTTAAAGTAAAGGTTACAGAGACCAAACGTATTTACTAATATCTACAAAACTTTTCTAATATCTAAACGGATTTGTACGAAATTTCTTATTACCTAGGTACCGACATGTCAACACACATAATGTTCCTTTTGTACTGCACTACATGATGATACGACTACATCCATCATGTTCAGAAAATAGATACCTATTTCCTAATCAAATGCTTAAAATTGTCACTTCACACTCTCCTGTATTTTACTTGAGAAGTCGCAATTTAAGATAGCGTATAGGCTATAGGCGTCACACAACCATGTCTCCAATCCTGTATACCCCTTTCATTTCATTCGCTTGAACGCAAACTCGACACTACGTAAACAAGAGTCTTGTTACTGATTCACATTGTTCTATTGTTGAGCATGCTCAGTGTACCTGAGACGACGATGTTTCTCACGTGCCATGAGTGTTACGTAGCGTATATTTTAATTGCAAGTATTTGTTCACAAATGGGCTTTTTGTAAAGTGAATTCCACGACAAAAACAAAAGTCAACCTTCAGATGATCATTTGTTTTATAAAGACTTAACGATAGTTATTAAAAGTGCATCTTATATTGCGATGTTTAGCCAAGCTCATAATTCGGTATGTCCGCACGTCTCTTTTTAGAAAAGACGAGCTATGGTTTTTGAAAATGGTCTTTCCTAAAAACCGTAATTAAACGGCTATGTGAAAACTATGTAGTAAATCAATGCGTTTATCAAGTTGCCTATAAACAACCACAAAGGGGTGCACGAAAAACTCAATTAAAACTTAGTCAATATGAACATACGTGAACGGAGCTCCATCAGCGCTTTGTTTCGGGCCCGACTTGTTTCGACTGGAGCACTGCTTAGTTGCAGTTTACTTGTTCTGAAATCTACGTGCTGTTGAGAAAACTATTTCAGACATCATTGTTGTTTTAAAATAAAAGGACAATCTTCAATTTCGTAACCAATTTCTTTCTTATCAGTCATAAAGTTTTTTGTAGAAGTGGATACTGAATCACTGCACAGAAGATGAGTTTTAGATTCTTTACTACTAATTCATTTATTACTAAATAACGTTTTTATCAAGTGGTGTTAATATTATTGATAATATGAAGATTTTATAGAATTTCCTTGATCATCGGTATCAATTGTCAAATATTCACAGAAAGCGGTTGCAAAATATTAGCTTTTGATTAGATCTCAAACGTTACCAAAAACCAAAGTACCTATCTCGTTGTTTTCTGCCAGTTTCCATTTCCATAAACAGACATCTTGGTTAGATGTTTTTTGCTGCAACGAAAAAATATAGCTTTTCTAGCACGAGCACGACGTGTTTATAGCCTAGACACTTCCACACTCGGAGATTTATTTAGTTGCACAGCATTCTAGCTTTGAACACGTGTAACGGTTTGTAGTGATAAAATGTTAGACTTCCATTGTTTTATTTTAGTGAAACAATATCGATAAAATCTTTATCTACCTACGTCTACTGCTGAAACGCATTAAAAAAATTACAATGAGAGAAAAATCAGATCAATAATACAGATCTACAAAAGAATTTCGTATCCAATTCGATCTCACTTTTTTAAGAACGAAGTGGTAAGCGAATACGTATTTATGTCGTTGTTACAAAAATTGCTTCCTATAACATTTAAGTTTTTGATGTAGTATCCAAATTTACGATACCTTCTGCCAAAAAAACCTAAACGTCATTACTACGCGGCGATCACTATGCACCCTTAACGCTACTTAAACCCATGTGCAATGTACGTGTGCAGACTGTGAATACATTGATACTTATCAATGTGCCATTTGAGTTTTTTTTTACACTAAACTACGATTTACTTGCCGCCGAAGTCGACCATAAAATATATTTACAATATTCAATTGTATGGTCCTACATAGAAGTGATCATATTTCGTAGATAATATAACGTAGAAAATGCAATTTATACTGATTACATTGTTTTATATTTAATTATACTGATCTGTATTTATACTGATTGGTCATTCATATAGATAGATATACGCGATATTACAACATAAGAAAGTATAATAAGACTAGAATTGTGTTAGTTTTTGATCAAGATATTTAAACAAGGATTTTCCGGTGATTCTGAAATTTGATTATCTTAGTTCTTATGAGTAGCAACATACGAGTAACAACTAAGATATTGAATGAGGTTGGAAGACCGCTGACATATCGCAAAGATAAAGAGTGCAGAGTAAATTGGCCAGTTTTTGTTACTGAGACGTAGCGTAGTTTGGGTTCGTGTAGGCACAAAGGCTACTTAGTAAACGGAACAGTACTAATATTCGTAGAACCCTGCTACTTCATATGATCAAAGGGTATTTTTTCTAAAAAGGATGAGAAAATTTAAAATTAAATTTACAACAATTTAGGAGCTTTACAAGTACTCTGGCAATTCAGTAAGTAAACTTTGCGAAACTTTTTCATTAACACAAAGAAGATTTTCCGCCCGCAATGTTATGTTTTTTCTTTGGTAAATTCATTTCCCATTTAAGATATTTTAAACCTCTGAAACCTTAATTTAAATGGCCCTGGGAGTGCTTTCCAGTGCTTTCCTGTCTATTCACTTTGCCTCTCACCAGTTTTTCAACGAAGACATAGTTTTAATTGGACTCCTTCCGCTTTACTTAAGGTCTCTTAATTGAATTTTTCGCGTTTAAATTTGAAAGAATTTAACTTGAAAACCTTCAAATTATTTTAAACTGCTTCAATACTAAAAATTACATATTTCTATATAAGTACTTCAATATTTGAATAAGTACTTTATAACGAATAATTATTTGATAGTTTTTATCAAATTACACATTCTGAAAGATTTCGATATTCATTGACTTGTTGATATCGATTAATTATAATATTAGCAAATGTTGTGTGATACTGTTGTAGTTTTATTTATTTAATTTCATGTATTTGTGGCATACATAGTATTTTACATAAACTTTACCGTTCCTCTACATGAAATTTAATATAGTTCTGCCAAATCTCAACCCGGCGTAATTTTCATAAAAAGGGAAGGCCAGTTTTCTCTTTACATACTAATTTATAGATAATATAGGTATAGTATCAACTACGATGCCAATAGATTATTGATAAAACTTGGCCCATTAAAGAGTCTGGTTTTGTTCCGCAGTTATTGGAGCGCACTGTACGTGTTTCCCAAAACTTTAACAGTTTAAACTTTGCGCAGTACCTACATAGTTTATACTACTCGTAAGTCATAAGTTTTTCGACAAATTTATCAACTACATTATGTTGTGGCTATGCTATGAGCTATGTTTATTAATTAAAAAAAAAAAAACATTTTTTTATACTTCGAGGCCGAAGAGCACAGATTAAATAAATTTGCAGACAATGTTACTTCACAATAATTAATTGATTCATGCAGCTATCAACATTATTAATTTTGCAACATATCAATGATTATTGATTTGCACTTTTATCTCCTAAAAAAATCAATGTTGAAAAGCGGGTCTTCCATAAAAAGAGGTAATTATCTGAAGTACCTCTGCTTTTTCATATTTTTACATAAAAGTCCCGAAGCTAAAAAAGCTAAAGTACATAAAAAGTGGAACCGCGACGTGACTGCGATATGGCCGTGTTTAATTCTCAGACGGACGGAGCTGAGAGATTTTAATGAGAGATCGGGTTTTTCAATTATCCTCTCGGCCTTATTTAGCCTTACCTCAAGTTTTACGAACAAAAGTAGATACTTTATCATTTCCACTGAGTGAAAAACACTTATATGCTGGATTGGCTACGAATTTGGGACTAAGTTAAATTAAAACAATTGATATTGAGATTAATTCGCTCTATTTGCATCCTCGCCTATACTGTCGTTTGCTACGACACTTAAACAACAATAAAATCCTAATATTAAAATACACAAAACAGCAATATAAGTTGGTGCAGTAGATGGCCTGATAACAAAAATATTGATCTTGCAGACAGCCTAAAAGTTAAAAAGGCAAAAAAATAGAGTTAAGTGAAAACTAATACGTGATAAAAAAATGTAAATTTTGAGTTCTTTTAGATAACATAAATTAGCAAACAAGCGGACCGGTATTATTTATATATATTATATTATCACTACATAGTATAAAACAAAGTCGCTTTCTCTGTCCCTATATCCCTTTGTATGCTTAAATCTTTAAAACTACGCAACGGATTTTTATGAGATTTTTTTTATAGATAGAGTGATTGAAGAGGAAAGTTTATATATATAAACGTTCACAGTTTTTCTGTAGTGTATTTAGTCACACAGTTATCAGCATAGCAGCCGTGCGAAGCCGGAGCGGGTCGCTAGTTATTTATATATATCAAAATTTAAATTACCTTACGAATAGATGTCAACAACGCGATTAAGATATCACTGGACTGGACACAAGAGAGTCGCATGTCTTAAAGTTACCCTTAACGTAAATACACACAACCTCGTCCAAGGAATCTAAAGTTCTACTCAAAGTTTTACAAGAACATGGTCATCCCTTGAGGGCTAAAGTTAGAAAGTCTTGTTCTAGCAATTTCAACTGAAACACACCACCAGTGAAACTGCTACTTTCTGATATAAGTATTATTGTTATAATGTCTCAAACTTACACTTAACACTTTTGTAGTCTATCATCTTTTGCTATACACAATAACATATATTATGGTAATTGAATTTATGTTATAATATTTTTTTATTTTATAAAAAATTACACAGGAGCAAGCGTGGACGAAAGTATTACAGTACTTATAGTATGTGTAACATTACAAAAGTAGAGATAACTATAAGTAGGTAAAAAATAGCACGAACATTAGTACTTCATCTACCTAGACATCGCTGCTGCACTGATGTTTACGCATAAAATGATACGTTTTTTTTTCTTACAGTTACTACATTGTAAATTGTACATCATTAAAAAACGGACACAAAGCCATTCTGTTCACACTTTTACACAGCTTGTAATATTTCGCAACGTCAACAATAACAGCTCAAAATCGGGTATATTTGCCTTGGTTTTAGATTGTCAAAATACAAAGCGGACAACGCCTCTATACCTTTTTTAACATCATAGGTAATTACGGATGAAAATTAAGTTTCCAACAGCGGAATTATTCTAGTTACATAAGTAAGTACTATGTTAAAAAATGACGTTTAGTTCCTTGCACGCGACGTGCCATGTCTCGTAATGCACTACAAACTTTAATGCTGACTTGGCGTGTTTGTAAAACTTTAAAAGATTCCGTTCGATAAATAATTGGAAGTAAATTTCATTTGTAATGTACCACTTTCAGGCTAATATTGCTCCTTTTTAAAGTGAAGTCAACGTTTACTATAAAATTATTGCTTTTAAGCAACAGCTTAAAAAGCATCATGTTTTGAAAATCATATGTCGGCGCCCTATTTTTACCGTCTGACAAATTTAATTACCTATAAAAATAAATTATTTTTCATACTATTCGCACTATATGTTTATAGTTTTATACTATATGTTTATAGTATGAGTTTAATGCTGTAGTAGGACTTTTTATGGTCTATTTTTACATAACCGTGACAGTATTAGAACCGTATCAGGACTCCCTGGTCAAAATTCCTTATAAATCTTTTAAATCTACAAAATAAATATTTTGTATATTAAATTGAATTTATATAAAATTTGACTAAGATTGACTATTGAATGTATTTTATTATAACTTCGTTCAGTAGTATTAGCATTCACAAACATTTTAAGTACCTAAGTTCCTACATATTATTATACGCGTTCGCTCACATGAAAGTTGAGAGACAACAATAAAATTAAATCTCAAAGACGTAAATTTTGTACAATTACCTGCACCTTTAGCAAATATTTTGTCTAGACACGTGTAATTATAAATTCTTTCAGACATTACACGGCAACAATTACCATTCAGTCTTACATCTTATGTTATAAACTACAAAGTTCAAATTCAAATGAATGCTTTCATTTAATGGTAAAGATATTTCATTTCTCGCTAGGAATATATTATTATAGCAGAATAAAGGACATTGTATTAACGTAAAGACGTTTTTATTGGGCTCTGTTTCTTTTTAATGTGCCTACAGAATTATTTAATTTATGTTTATCTAAAGAGAGGAATTAATTTTAATAATGTTATTTTTTTATCTTACTTCTGTAATCTTTATTTCGTAGCTAGGGAGCGTGTTCGTTAGGTAGTCACTATGAACCATGGAAGCCAATAATGGCATGACCATTATTCTTATTTGTTACTTAAATTAAAACATTTTCTCCGCAGTAGAACTATTTCTCAATCATGAAGTGGTTTATATAGTGCATTGACCTTTTATCCCTACTGATTTCCCCTTGGTTATAGCGTGATAGCAATAGCGTGTCGTTATATTAACAGTCATTACAAAATTTCCCAATAATAAGTTCGCTGAAACATTAGCTACCGGTTACACGAAAACAGAATTAGTAATGACCCAACTTTACGGTTAATTCGGTTCACCATCTGCGCAAAATGTCGGAATCTTTTCATATTTTCCATCCTGCAACAGTAACTGTATCATAAATTTTCTTTATATACTTTTATAATCAATTAATCATAGTATGAAAGAAGGTAAACATTAATGAAAATTGTCAATGAATTATAAATATGATTAGCTTATGCCCGCTTATGACTTCGTACGCGTAGTTTTCTTAATAAATTCTAAAAATCCTTTTTTTATTGCTCACTTACTTCATGAAAGGAACCCCTGTGCCAAATTTCAAGTTTCTAGGTTTAGTAGTTTCGGCTGTGCGTTGATATGTAAATGTATAAAAGACAGTAATTTTTTAAGTACCAATGAAGTTTTAACTATGCAACCGCAATTTATTATGGAGATTAGGGTATGTGACGCAAACAACAAAATGTGACTTTTGGTTTAAAGTCACTTAACTGCATTTTAACTAAGTTTCTATGTGTGGTGTAGAGAACATTGGATGCAAGACATTTTTCCTAACTAACATAGTCAGATGCTATTCTCGCTTTTGCGACACAAGGGAAAGAAAGCTGATTCATCAATGTGTCTATTAGCGTGCGTCGAGGCCACATGCAGGCCTCAAGGGAGTCATTCTTTCATTTGCTTATTGAAAATACGGCGAAAGGAAACTCTAATATAAATGTATCGGTTTCCTTATGGGTATGATGTAATTTGATGTGACCTATAAATATTAACATACACATTAATATGACATGTAGAGTCCGAATATAGCACACAATTTAATTTTCCTAGTTGGCAGCACGCAGTAAGTGTATTAAAGAAAGTAAATTTACGCAATAGCTTAGAAATATTAAATAATTACAGAAGCGAAATATTGCACGAAAATTTTCATAAAGTATATACCAGACTAATTAAAAATGATTGTTGTGAATCCATAGCATTTTACTTGATAATTGTTATTTTTTTTTCTTAATTCGTACTTAGAATAATTTATGAGATTAATAAGTTGTAGATTATACAGGTTCTTAAATAATGAAAATAACGTAGACATCGACGAGTCCAGAAGAAAACCTATTTTACCAACCTTTTCTGAAGTCTTAGGAATTCTTAGCGACCTAAATTCTTTCGTCGTTCGTCATTTTCGTGTAGTAAGAAAGGGATTACCCAAATTATATAATATTATAACAATAAATTCGCTACTTATTGAGGTATTACTACGTTGTATTATTATCGTGAAGTAGTATTTTAGAGTAGCTTATTACAATTTAACTTATTACAATTTAACTTGTTAAAAAATATCGTCTTGGTAACGGAAGAAAGAGACGAGTAAAAAAATACTGAACAGTATTTGATGTGTGACTCATATAAGATTTTCTCACTAAATGTAACTCAATTTCGGTTGGTTGATAGCTGAAACGTGACTAAACGTAACGATGCTAACTGAAAAATGTCACTTTTTTCAACGTATCATATTAAAATGGTATGGTAAATGGTAGGTTGACATGCTTGTCCTTGTTCTAAAAGAGTATAGGTCAATTCTCTGTCTCATCTTTTCTCTCTCTCTGTTCGGTTGTCTTAATAGTGTGGTTCCTGTAGAATACAAACGCGTAATTTTTTGGTGATTTGTAATACATCTATAAATCGTTATACATATATTATTATAATAATCCGGAGTTACGAGCTTCTCTTACTGATGTAGCTTGATTGACAATGAATGGTTTAAATTTATTATTAATTATTTTTCATTCTTGTTATTATTTGGGGTGAAAAAAGTCCTGTATTGATATTGATTTCGTTCCTTAGAAGAATTTCTGTCTGCAAGGATGGAGTTCTCTCATTTTTTACCAACTGCGGCAGAAAGTTCAAGCCAACTTCTGTATGGTTTCCCACTAATATTACAAATCGGCTGGACCAATTCCAATAAGTTTTCCATAAGTTGGCGAATATTTTTACGTTTGGCACGGTTCAAATAAGTCTGCTTTATAGTTTTAGATGGCCAAAGTTGATATAGATTTCGAAATACGATTTGCAACTTGTCCATGGGCATAATAGAAAACACGACTTTAATAACTCTTAGTTAATTTATATATCTACATTTTTAACAAAATAATTTGAGATTTCCTTCCCAAGTAAAATGAAGTCAGGAACTTCACTATATTTAATGGCGGAATTCTAAAAGCGAGAAGAGGATGCGAAACGTAATATCTCAAAACTTGATCCGACCTCTCAAAAATATTATCACCCTACAAGTTATGTGAGATAAATCGCTCCTTCCAAACAGCTCATAAAGAAAATTGGTTCAGTGCAATTTCGGTAATGCACAAGGTGGCTGGTTGAATAAGGATCTGTGTATTCTGAAGGGCACCTTATACTTATAACGAACATCTGCGATATATTCTTATTTTTTGTTGAGTTGTTGAGTAAACAGATTTTTTTAAAGCTCAGTTTTAGTCAAAGAAGATAGTTGACTAAACGAAAATTCTTGAATTAGTAGATAGCTTTTTTTACTCGTTAAAGATTATGCTACAACATACGAGTATGTACATAGTTTAATATACATAAACTAATACTTGTATGGAATACTATTGTATTGCATTGTATTGTATTTTATTGTATTGTATGTAAACTAATAAACCTAGGTCTTTTGAAACTAATGAAATTATTACTTTACATACTTGTGATCACGTTATACGCTTTTGGACCCATGATATTATCTTGATATACCTACTCACAATAATGGCGATCTGAACTGTTTGTTCAAACTTTGCGGTTTCCTTAAAATATCCATGAATCCGTAATATAGATATCCGTAATATCCTTTATTAGGTGTACAAGGTGAATACCTTGCATTACACATAAAACATATAGCAAAATTAATTATTTCAAAAAACGTGAAAAAATCTAAAGGTCAATGCTTCCGATGAAAACATTAAAGTAATGCTATTATGGATATTTTATATCGCTAATTTTAGTCGAAGTGCCACTGCAATAAATTACGCAAGAGGAAATGAGCTCAGCGCGGCGGAAAGAGGAAAAAATGCTAATAAAATTGTACCTTGCTCGTTAATCTTAACCCTCGCTCTCAACGGAAGAGCTGTCCAGATTTGAGATGCCTAGCTTCCACATTGATTTTTAGTGTAGTTTTTACACGTTGGTGGTAGTTGGATTCTCGCGTTCTCGGTGTAGTGGATTGGATGAAAACTATTTTTATTTTTAATAGGAATATTTTAAACGTGATAATGACGTGATAAAAACTAATAATTGTTAGTTAAAATAAATAAGCTTTAATTATAAATAAGGTCTATTTTTATTTTTAAATATTGCACTGACAATTGAAACCTGCTAAGAATTCTCTTTACGGCGCCGGCGGGACTTGTCATTGAATTTGATTGATACATTATTGGCGTCGTTTTGGGGCCGATGTCGTGTTGTTATTACAGATATTATGTATAATTATAGAGACTTTTCCTTCTACACTCAACTTTTTTTAATGTAAACTTTAATGAGGTCAAATCTGATACTCCTCTATAAGTGTACCTATTGCGTATTGCGTGTACGCAATACCTAATAGTAATTTAAAAAAAAAAGGCGTCAACTGGTTATATGCATACTTACTATTGCAATGGTTCTTGAGAAGTAATGAACCAAAAATGTACAACACGTTAAAACCGAGGCAAGATTTTGTTTTCGTAAAAAGCAACAAATTTTATTGCACTCTGCCCTTTTGTGCCACGACGGAATATGTTAGTAAAGGGGCGTGCCGGGCACATTTTGGTCGCCAGTGCGGGAAGGCGGGAGTCGGTGCATCCTGTGAGATATGGTAACAACGTGTAAGCATGGTTCAAGCTACTTTATGTTGGCGGCGAGCATGTGTACCTGGTTTAGACTTTATTATGTTAAGCGTGCAAGACTAACCAAATATTATGTTAGTGTACCTAACTAAACGAAGTTGCCTTTGACTCACGTGTAAGATAACATTTTCAGATTTGTGATAGTAGAATATTATATGTTCTTTTCTTTTACTCTTTTATAGGTACTTCAGAAAAGATTACGGGATATGGTTTTATACTATTTTAATATGGTAGTAACCATAGATTTACTTTAAACTGGACATGTAACAACCTTGTCAATTTCACACATTATAAGATTTGTCGAAAAAACGGTCGAAAAGTAACAATATGTGACATTTATCTACCTAATAGGTATACTGCACGTACTGTCACAATTTGATAACGGCGGATAACAGCATTTAATGACGTTTCTTTGTCTTTTTGGACGACTAATTAAGATTCAGACTATAGCTAAGCCATATAATGCTTAACCTCATTTGCAAAGCTAAACTACCATTTTTGACTAAGCCCTTCACTTATTCATTCCCAGCCTTTGAATTTTCAGTTTAATTAAATGGAAACAGGGGAATGGTGGTCCTCTTGTCACAGTTTCAATGGTTAGTTTTTATACGGCCTCTCTGTCGGATCGGTTGCTCTGATATTTTAAACGGTCGGTAGATTTATTGCGAGTTCGCACTACGCTTTCTCGAAATCTGTTAATGTTTGCTGGTATAAATCCCTAGTGCCATTAGAATTTCAATCACTTGATGTTTTCGCTTACGGAGAGGTTTGGTGAAGAGGTTGCATTTAATTTCAGATTTTTTATATTGGGTACTGGAATTGGATGTTCAATTAACAGGCAAAAAAGTAATAAGATTACAAATTAATTAAGTTGTCATGACTATAATAAATTTACTTATTAATTTTTCATACGGTTAGGTTAGGTTAGGTTAGAATTATACTTATTATGATTACCCCTATACATATCCTAGGTAATTGAAATGGACATGACTAGCTATATTAATTAATTATTTCGAACGTAGGTAAGAAAACAACGTATTAAGGTAGAACTATTAAGTATTTTAAAATGAAAGATGAACTTTTTTAATTATAAATAAATAAAATAATATAGTATTCAAATACATTTATATTTGTACGGAATAATTACTTTGATTTATTTGCATTTTTTTATCATCATCTTACGTTTCTTAATATTCTATTAAGTCAACATTTTTCAATGTTTCGTACCCATTGGTTCCCGTATTTCGGGAAAATTCAACGACTAATCCGGGCTCGCACTTCGGCCATCCAATTGTCAATTAGAGTAACGGACAAGCGACTCCGAATCAAGGAAATAATTCACCGTTGTCCTCCGGTGTCGTTGCTTCTGTCTTCTGATTTCTTGTTATTCACAATTTCACACTATTTTTCTCTCAAGTTATTACTATATATAATTACTAGCTGTGCCCCGCGATTTTACCCACGTTAAGAATTGTAACGTAATGTTTGATAGCCTATAAACTTCCTCATAAATGTAGCTATCATACACAAAAATCATTTTTCAAATCCGACTTGCACTTTCAGAGATTAGCGCGTTCAAACAAACAAACAAACTCTTCAGCTTTATATTAGTATAGATAATGTAATCATTTGATGCAGATTATATTTAAGCAGATTTATTTTACCTGATTTCCTAAAAATCCTTAAAATTAATTAATCATTTTGCTATTAATGTTATTGTATTACATCCATTGCAGTTTTATTCTATTGGCTAATAACTTCTTAAAATGATTTTCAGGTAGAATGTAACTACTAACTCATCACACCTATAATAGTTTTGTAATATCAGGAAATAAAAAATGTTTTTGTTAATGATATAACATATACATATTATAACTAGGTCTGTTTAGGTACGCTCTATATTCATGGACCACACAAGAGCACACTGGTCGTCATAATATGATAAAACGTAGACTTTACAATTTATTTAATTACTTAAAAGCAAATATTTTAAATCCTGAATGGAATTAAATAACAAAATGGAGCTATAAGCCGTGTCTCTTTTTCCGAATGGATGCAGTAAAGGGAAAATCCATGCGAAATCCTAAACCAAGCCGTCGCAACGTCAATTAGCTAACAGGTGGCGCGGTAGTTCTGTGTTCGTGTATATTCGCCTGAATACGCATCATTTAGACACGGATATGCTTTATAAAGTTATATGGTAGAGTTGTATAAGTATATACATAGTAATGTTTTGTCTTTAGGGTTGATTATTGAAAGGTTGTCAGTGGGATTCTAATTTAAAGGACTGTAAGTTGGGCTTTTTAATCTTTGAATACGCGTTATTAAATAAGTCATTATAAAATTTCTACATTACATATTATTATGCTATGCACAAATAAACCTTTCGCGTGTAATTCGAGCAGAGATTCGTCTTACAAATTTATTATTTTGATAAACACAATTCAACTGCTGATTGACATAGGCTGGCTACGCCTCAGTAGTAATTATTAAGTAGTAGCTATAATACCACTGTATAAAACTGTATATAAAACACACCTATGAGTATCTTAATAGTATCAGTTAAGATAAAGCAGTACCAATAGTCGGTGCTTTGGGATATTTAATTATTTTTTGCTTCTAAAATCTGAAAATACTATTTATTAACTAAATAGTTAACCTTTAAGATGGCCGGTCGAATACCTATTCAATCTACTAAACCACTTGGGGCGATTGAAAATATTATATGAAACAAAATCCCTTTCCTAAAATCCTCGTATTCAACATTAAACGATACAGAAAATCGCTCATGTTATTGAATTCCTTCACAGAAAAAGCTGATTGGGTTTTAAAGATGAAGGTAACTCAATCCCCTTAGACTTGGCAAAAGGTTCAAGAAGACTTCATTATCTATTTTTGTTGTATACATTCCCTTCACCCCTGCAGTCATTGCTTTGTTGTGGGTGCGGTTGTATAGTTTCTGAACGTTTTTCTATTTGATATTAAAAATTATTAATTAGTTTTAGGCAACAAAGATACAAATAGAAAATATTTACATAATTAATGCTAATACAGAGTCCCTAATGCTTCATACAATCAATAGCCCCACTATAGAATTCCCTCAGATGCACCATTCATGATTATGTTGTGGGTGGTATGGAGACCCATAAAGACAATTAGATTCTACCCAGGAACAACAATCTTAAATTCATCTTTTACCAAGACCCTTCGAATAGTTGACCTCCGAAAGTTGAAATATATACCTATAATTAAAGTTAAAACCTTTTAGGATTTTATTTGTTTTCTTAGATCGTAATTTATTTTTAAGTTTGCATGAACTCATACTTATACGCTGATAGCCGACGCATACTGTCAGTCGATTAATTGAAAGGTCCTGGGTTTTGCTCTCCGGCGGGGCAGAGACTTAAATGAGGAATTTCGATTTCTGTTATTAGTCTAATGTTTGTGTCATTGTCTTTGTATGTGTTCACGGCAGCCACGTCACAGGAAATCCTTGTGTGGGGCTGTGAGTGTGAAGCGTTAATCGCTATAAGAATTATTATAAACAAAATGAGATCATAGAAGTATAAACGCACCATTCATGACTTAGGGACAGGAGATAAAACTCTTATAATAAAAGGGGAGATAAACAACGTTGAGACATTTTCTAATATCTTTTAAAAGTTCCATCCATTTATGGTTATTTGAGTTTGAGATTATTTTCTGCCGTGATTTCCATAAATTTCCAAGTTAATTGAGTATGGTATCAGTGAAAAATATCAAATTAAAAACAAACTTCGTGGGTTTCACAAGGACCCAAAAAAATTTTAAAATAATTAAAAAATAAGTTAAAAATTCAGATTCCACTACTACAAGACTTCCACTAATAAGTAAAAAAATTAAATTCCCATAAAATCCTTATCCGTCTAGGTTCTTAATCATTAGAATTTTCTCCCTTAATCTATCATACGACTGTAGATAATGAAATTTTATTTCATTATAATAATGTAATAATTATAATAATTTATGATAATGTTAATGAAATAAAATTTCATTATCTACACGCTTTAATTTTTTATTCTATTCTTTATGTAATGCTATTTTAGTGATTTTGGTGCCTGGAAGTACAAAGCTAGCAATGTACTTGAAAATACCTCTAAATAAATTAAAAAAATTAAAACAAAAAAGAAAACAAATTATAGATCACTAACTCTTAAATTATCTGAATAAATCATAAAATCAGTCAGAACTCAGAGTGTCTTAAGGGAATCATGCTCGCCTGCAATCGAACGGCATGTTTCGCAGTCAGTATTTTCAATGAGCAAATGAAAGAATGGTACCCCAGGGTCGGAATGCGGACCCGGTGTACGTTAATTGATGGATCAGCGTGGTTGTAGGAGTCGACAACCAAGTTGATGTTTTGGGAACCTAACTTATTAAAGAAAACATAATTCCGTGCTATGGAGGGCAAGGTTAGGGCCGAGTTAAGCTGTCGGACCCGACTGTTAGTGACAGCTAGGTAACAGTCGTTATATCTGGTCCGGGCTCTTTTAGGAGAGCTAACAATATCAAACATCGGTTGGCTATCAACCCATATCTCCACTAATCCATATTGGACCAGCGTGGTAGAGCCAAGTATGCTCCAAGCCTACTCTGGTTGTGGGAAGAGATCCTTCCGTTTTAATAGATAAATATTACAGTTAGATTTGTTAACATTTGAATATTTTTCAACTGGCTTAAATAAAAGCCTTGGTATTTCTATAACGCTTATATTCAGAATAGGGAGATTGCTGAAAAAGTAAATTAACAATGCTTTGTTATACAACAATGCAATCACTCAAGTATTTGTACTGAGCGGAAAACTTGCAGAAACTACCTAGCGCTCTGGATAGAGGAACCTAAGAGTGGTCGCAAAGTAATCAACTTCGTAGCAACTTTGAGTCTGAGTCGCTGGCAAGCAAGTTTGCAACCTCCACGTACCTATCTTTGGAAGTTGATTTATATATAAAACAAGAACTAAATAAAGAAATCTTACTGAAAAATATTTATTTCTTCATAATTGGACTACACTTTAATGGTATGGGTTACTTTACAAAAGAAATTTTCAACTTTGTACAAATTATGACAGATGCTTAAATGAGCTTAGTTTTTTATTAACATCGTAACTTAAATAGTTACGAGATTTTATATTAAACACTAACAATAAATGCAAATAAACTTTATTTGCACAGTGTACTACACATACCAACAATAATTTAGTCTCAGTCTTTTAATATTGTGAGTAAAAATATAATATAGTACACTAATAAAGAGGTTATTAACCTAGCGAGATTTGTTCTGGCCAGCCAACTAAAAGCCTCCTTCGTAGCGGTCACAGGTGGAAAACATAACTGCGAGGCGCATGTAACAAAAGTGGGCGGGTAGAAAATTACGAGTGTCATACTTTACGTTGGTTACAAGCTAAAGGTTCAACAATAAGGAAGAATGTAGCATAAACAAAGCCCAGGAGGCAAACAACTTGAGCCTCTCTTAATAGAATTCTGACGGTGTGGCACCTTTGTACAGTGTAAAGATACTTTACGCTGTTCGGAAGACTTGTTTTAACACTGGAGCATATTTTTTTATAGAAATTGACATGTCTATCGTTACGAATGAGGTGTGAAATTTTATATTAGAAAAGTTGAACGAAGAAATTACTATAATATTATAACAACAGTATCTATTAACGAGTTCATTTTCAATTTTTTATATCACGTGGTTTTATGGTGGGAAAACATTTCTATTTTAAGGTATTTGCAATAGCTACATCTTACCCAAAACTACAACACACTCATTTATGATTTCTCAGATTTATTGTTAATCCATATTTTTTCAATCATAATTATGTCATATCAAAACGCGTCATGATTCGAACTAAACCGGATTATATGTAATCATTGTTCTACCGTTTACCGAAATAACAAATCGCCTTCGGTGCGCCGCATTCACTGGAACAAATGAGGTCGTTGGCAACAATAGGCGATTGAATTGAGCATTCAAATGATATAACCCAGCACTATGGCTAATCAAATATCATTTGCAGCAGTGATCCGACGATGAGAGCGTCCCATTGAACTAAATACAATATCAACCGCGACGTTATGTTCAGAATCGTGATCACTCGCATGGCTGATTGCTAATGTTCAATTGCCGACATATAATCACTGTGGTTTCAAATGCGACGTGCGCCTTATTATAATAACACTGATATAAGTGTACTGTGATATTTATCTATACATATAAAAAAAAAACCTTACTGGCTTGTATATCAACGAACAGCCGAAATTACTGTACCTAGAAACTGGACATTTAGTACAGGGGTTCTTTTCATCATGTAAGTGAGCACTAAGAAAGGATTTTTAGACATTCAACCTTTAAG
>DWQK01000932.1:0-17688 GCA_018231225.1 Noctuana stator
TCCACTAACCTGCCAAAATTTTTCCGCCGGCTTTTTTCTCCCGGCCTACCTTAGCCAAAAAGGCGCCTAAAGCCAATGTACCGTACTATTTGACGTTCATCCAATGTATACGTGTACCTTATGATGAATAAATTTTTTTAAAATTTGAATTGTATTTGAATACCTAACCAAAATTCTCATATTTCATCTCAAAGGAGACCATATAAATCTGAAGTTTGCTATCACATCTGCAAGAACATACTCGTAGCAAGACGTTGCAATAGTATCGATAGCGCTGGCATCGCACTGCCTTCGTAAGATTCATCGTGGTCATAAAAGACGCCACAAGTAAGTTGTGACAAGGAAGACAGAGTTTGTGACGCGTAGAACAAATATGAGGTTACTAAAAGTTGTTGTTGCTTATTGTTGTGATTTTGTCACACAACGCAAATGTCCTAACTGAAATAGGTATGTCCAATGTGAAATACGTATACAAATAGAACGCTCTATCTGTACTGTAATGGACTAATAAGCTATACTACGCTATAAGTTTGTAGAGCATTTAAAACATAAAAATATAAAAAGTCATGTTATAAGATTCTTTATTTATATTAATTTTAAACATAAAAAGTCATGTTATAATATTCTGTGTTGAACTCCAATATTTTATTTACAAATATGTGGAGTTGACACGCATGTTTGCGTTTTCAAAGAGAATAAAATCTTCTCTCTCTCTCTCTCTGTCTCTATGTTGCGTGACAGTGTAACTTTCAGTTTTCAGTAAAGGTTCTAGGACTACTCTATGAAATGACTTCGTTAGCAAATGCAGCACTTCGTACGCTGTCACTCTTTATCTAAAGACCTACTTATTTTATCGATTCTAGGTAACAAGCTGTATTACGCGCATTCGTGTAAATTCGTCATTTTGTGCCAAGCTTTGCACCTCTGTATTTTCAGCAAGTTTAGCTACTAAGTAGTACCCATCAGAACTCTACTTCGCACAGGGCTTAATGGAATTTATATTTTTAAATCAACTCGTTAATACCAATGAGAGGAGAGAAATCATTACAAGCAATCCTGTGACGGGGTTCGACCCCACCTAATCATGTAGTGTAGAGTATATGAATATGCAACTCTACATGGTACCTAATCCATAACGTGTGAATATTGTCTGCGTATTTATTAACAACTTATCTACCATTAATTTAATACTCCAAAATCTACATAGAGTAGTTTAATATTTCCTGTATTAAAGTACCTGACCTTATGTAGAATTTGCCACATTTGTTATAATAAGTATTGCATACAAATCTCCGTATGAATTATACTTTTTTGGTGTTATCGTTTCATTGTCTTATAGACTGCCTATGCCTAGGCCGGCATACAGTAGGTACAGTATCCTGCAAGTGAATTGACCTGATGATAATAACAAATCTACAATAGACTCATTGTGATTCTTGTTCCGAAAACAATACAGCGCATTCCTGCATTGGAAATAATTTTTGGCGTTCTCTTTTAAAGATTTCAATAACAATACTACAGATTCTTCAACACTGTCTAAATCTTTGTTATGAGTTTTATATCATCGTGTTAGTGAGGAACGTGCCTGGCAACTGCTGGCAGTGGCGCAGTGGGACAGTGATGGATTGATCATGATTTAAGTATAACATTTTAGGAGCAATCCATGCTGCAGTGGGCAATAATTAATTTGTCCCAGGATAGCACAGGTGTACAGAAGCGAAAGTTTCACATCAAAATACAACATCAGGGAACTGACCGATCAACCATGTTCCTACATAGGTATACCTAATATTGTCGTTGGTTTAGAGAATTTTTACATTTTTTATTGAGGCAAATTGTTGATTTTCAAGTAGTAAGTTTTTAAGTAAGTATTTTTATTTACAATGTCAAAATCTCGTATTTAAAAGTACCTAACAAAGCCTTTTAGTGTTTCTTTTGTGATATAAACGTCATTAAGTAATAATAAAAGAACCGATAAAGTTATCGTTTTATATAAACACTTAACACACACACACACGGAAAATGCGTCATAATATAACACCTTTACCACCAATGATAAGCCAGGTAATGTAAATATGTCGCAAGTGATAACAAAAAAGAAAACTTACCACGAAAATGGCCGTGACACACAGCAGCATGTACTTTATGCAACGCATTCCTACATCCAGGTTGTTATTCGCCATATTTTAATAGGAAACCAACGAAACAAGAGAGCAAAGTTTTCTTCACGGTCTGTCACAACACACTGCACAGTTACAATATATTTTTCACACCTAGCGTCCTTATCGGAGCTGATAACGTGTCGCCCGTACGACGCACCGATGACTACCTAGCTAGCTAGCTACCTCCTCGCTGTTATGGAAAACAATTGGAGTTTCCTTAAACCAATTAATGGCACACTACGATTCTACAAATAGCACGTCATGCCGCGATCGCGTTGTGGCGACTAATGTATCTCAATCCTACACTATTTACGTCATTAACCTTGACTCTTATGGCTATTAATATTATGGTAAAATTGTGTATTCAGTTCTCATTTTAAAATACGAAACATTTGTTTACATGTACCTAGTTGAGAATAGAAAATGATCAATCCTATTCTTTATTGTTTGTACCTACCCCATATATGTATATTAAATAGTATGTAGCAGGTGGTCTTATCGCTAAAGTAAGCGATTTCTTTCTCACACTAATAAATATTTTGTTTAAATCCAATTTACTTGGACATTTCATATATTTTCCACAAGTTTTTCAGGCTACTATTTCATGGGAAACTACATCGAATAGAGTGCCTTTGTACCTTTGTGTAACGTTTAAGAAAAAATAACAAATGGTTTTATTATTAAAATATATACGATACGATATTACTTACGTCATGTTATTGAATTTCTTAATGTTACGAAATATCAGGGGCAAAAAAAGTTTGTAGTAAAAATATAGTCGCCATACTAAGTATATAGTTGTGTTGTTTGCACCCTCCCTTAAGAGTAAAAAGTCCACGACGAGGAGAAACCGCGAGAAAAGGAACACAGGTCGCGCTCCGATCCTATTTACTGATCATTTGGAAATATGAAAAGAAAACTGCTGGACTCAAAGGATGAGTCATTTAGGTACACCGGGTAATTGGTGCCATCTGGTGGCTAATGGATGGAATAACTGAAGAATCTCAGTGAACTATACTCGAGGACTACCACGGATATGAGCAGACATGTTTAAGGTTTGGTATAGGTATGCGTAGATAGGTATGTGTTATACCAATTATTATGTTAGAACCAATTCTCAGTATATTATCACAAATCACAATATACATAACATTTTGTCGAACAACATTACTAGTATAAGTTGTAGAAGCCCTCATATTTCAAGAAGAATTTGATTTGAATATTTAGCTCGACTGCTAAATTTCTCAAATCGAATATCAAGTTGACTCTGCTCCAAGCAGAGTCGAGAGTTAAACCAACAGTACCGAATAGAAAGAAGAAACGCCGTACGATTGTAGTTAAGAAATAATAAATTTTTCCTAAAGTACAATAAGAAATAATAAACATTATAAGCAAAAATAAGCTAAACAAAATAAAATATCAGTTCCAAACAATTTATTTTATAACAACAAATTTAACAACACTTTAGATTTATTTACGTTATTATTGTCTTCCATTGCATCTTACTTATACAATTCAGTGGGACTAATCTTTTAAAAATATAAAAGAAAACATTTTAACAGATACAAAACATATGTGGTATTTAACAATGTACTTATCTACTTATTAAAAATGTTCGTTGAGAAATTGTAACAAGCAGTGTATGTATCTATCTTGAATATCATGAACTCTTCAGTTTGCCTCTCTTGATTACTAGTTCCTTCTTTCCTCCAAATCTTATTCACTCAATCTGGAATACTTAGCTGCAGTCCACAACGGTTCGACACAGACTTTCATTCCTACCACGTACGTCTAAGTTATGAAACGACCTTTCCGAAGTATTTCTGGTGGACTATGACATGGTCAATAAGGCACAGTTTATAAAAAACCTTTACATTTATTTAAAAGCATAATTTTTCACATGAATTTAAACCAATGGCAATATAATGTAGATATATACATATACATTAAATACATCCTAATATAATCTAAAAATAATAATAAAACACATTTATTTAGCACCTAAAGTAATGGGAGGTACATGAGTTGACAGCGGAACCAGACAGGATAGTTCTATCATCGAGAAAACTAATTAGTTGGGAGAATGTTTAATTCCGCTATTTACCTCAACCCAATGCAAATGGTAACAATCTCCAAAACTGTGATAACAATCAAAAATACAATTACGGAACAATTTAAAACACTGAAAATGTGAATATCGAATTAATCATAACAGTTTTTATGTCAATTGGTTGCATAACACTGCAGTATTTATGAGAAGTTGCATTACAGCACACGCCGAGCGCGCCCGTTGGCAAAGTGCCATGTGGTTCAATCTTATAAATCTAATAACGCAATGCCCTTTTAAAAAGAACTTCGGCTTTTGATTCATAATATCTGTGCGAAATTTTTCATAGATGAAACTATTGATATGCTATGATTCATACCTATAACGTTAGGATACATATAACGTTAGAACGTTACATGTATGAATCACAGCATATCATTGCTGGAATTTATGAATAAAGAAATGTAGCTACACATTTTTCTATTCATAAATATCAACAATTTTATTTTCTTTCTAATAATTTTATTCCATTTTTAATTTCAATTTTCTATAAAAGACAGCAGTATATAAAAAAATGTATCAAAATCGTTTGATTCGTTTAGGAGCTACAATTGCACAGACACACAGTCAAGTCAAACTTATTACACCCCCCTCCCCCTCATTTGCGTTGGGGGTTAACAAAGGAAACATAATGTCTTTGGAAAATGCTTATTAATTTATTTCATAAAGTAAGACTCGTTTATCTATTTACAAGTTGAAGAGACAAGTTTCACATCACATAGATAAATTAGTGAAAAGTCTTCTTTAACAATGGATTTATATTTGTTAATTCTTTATCTATGGATATAAGCATATTATTATATTTCTGTATATTTTTATTTCTGTCACATAACTTTCTGCTTTATCAATTCTATTCATAACATATATTATCTGTTAATTTTAATAAATATTTACCATTACTCAGCTAAAGTACAACACTGTAACTATAAAATATACCTACTTGCATTTATTTTATCTATGCAAGCAGCGTACCTACTCAGACGTAGGTACTTAATATTAATTCACACTTAAGATACATAGGTAATATAATTTAACTTCTTCACACGCGCTGGAAAATTGAATAAGTATCATAAATATATACAAATATTTCATACCTAAGCTAACATTATTGTCTATGTAGGACTAGGTATAATAAAATATAAATATTTTGTTAAGGGTACGATCCGTGGTCCTGTCGTGTTATTTTCGCCATCCACAACGCCCCGATTACAGCTAACAACTAAAACAAAACACATTTTTTAGGATATGTAATGTAGCATTTACAGTAGTGTAGCGTGGGGCGGCCCATCCCGGGTTGCACTTTTCACGGCGGTAAATTTCATATTAAATAATAAAAAAAGGTCATAACAAGTAGCGGTTTCCCCACAGAATAGAGCCCTAGGGCAGCAGATTTCACTTTAAGGGCGGCAAAAAAAGTCACAAATTGACAAAAAGGGCGACGAAAAGACGCTACGCCATTCCGCAATTAGTCTAGTACAAGTACTCGTAGTTGGTAGAACTTATTCCTTTCTTGAAGGTTACTATAACCCGCCATAAAATACGAATCAATTCCAGTGTCACGTTCTTGAGTTTCTGTTGGGGATGCCGCCGGAGACACTTAATCTAAGACGACTATCTCAGTTTTCTAGTAACAACGCTTTCATTTACTACAACCAGTGCTACCTTTTTCAGTTCGTTGCAGTGGCCACATCAGGTAGCCTACATGCTCCTTTTCTACTAAATTACGTCAAAGATATCTATTACAGTCATATATTTTAACAACGTACACCTCCTTATCGCTAATTAATAAAAGCGCAGTAGGTAATTATATTTAAAAATGTAGGCTAAGTGATTTCATTTAGTGAATATTAGTAGTAGTTATCTAGGGTAGGTAAGAACCTCATTCGAATCTTTTTCAAATTAGGTAGGTACATATATTATTTACTTAAATTTCTTTTTTTTTTGTACCACGCTAAGCTAAAGAATACAAGAATAAAATTTATGCCTAAAGGCATTTCCTGCCAATCAACCATAGTTGTAAGTCAGAGTGAGGGACAAGTGCATGCATACGTAATCTTGTAAGAGTAAGTAGGTACCTAATTGTGTACTTTCGACTCGATTAGGACTTCCGCATACATTTTCTTTAACATAAATAAATAAGTACCTTTTTTATTTAATCAGTAAGAGTTACAAACCTGCATTAATACTAAAAATATTCCTGCTACGCCTATAGCGGCTGCGTGGCCCTGGACCCAGTCCCCGAAGGCCACAGAGCATCCAGTAGTGAACGCGACAGTGGTGTTACAGGAGAAGGTATGCACAGTCCCGTAGATGTGGCTGCAGCAGCTCACGGGCACGCCGCGCGACTCCTGGGTCTGCAGGGGCTCCAGCCAATCACTGGCGTTGTTCACACCGCAACATGAGAACTAAAATGGGTCATCAGAATCTTTTACTGTTACAGTTATAACTTAATTGGTGATAGAACTTGTCCTTGGGGGATGATTGCATATAATTAGGCAGGCTTGGCACTTATAGCTCCCAATGACCTTTAGACTAGCTTATGCTCGCTGCCTCATCCGAGTGGATTTCATAATTAATTTGACCATGGATTTGTATTCCATACAAGCTTCGCTCCCGTTTTTAGCCCCTCAGGGATAGAATTTTGGAAAATCATTTTTATTGGATGCCTGCATTATAAAAAGAACACACCCTTCAAATTACAGCACCATCAGTGGTTTAGGCTGTGCGTTGATCCGTCAGTCAGTCAATGGGGACAAAGCATTTTATATAATGCGATGAAATTATAAACAAAAAGAAATCTACACCTAAAAGTCATGATACTTACGTCTGATTGTACTTCGTCCCATAACTTGGTAACTTCTAAACTCTTATCAGGTCCGTAGAGAGGCATGGTGCTTATCAGTTGCTTCTGCACCAACGCCACCGTGCTCCCTTTCAGAACATAACCAGCAATACACGCTGACAGTTGGAATATGAACATCAGCACCATCGCCCCAGCAAACTGTAAATTGAAAATTAATTAATTAATTCCAGATAAATAATTCAAATGTATTCTTCTATACTATTAAACTAAAGCCAAAGAGTTTATTTGTTTGATTGTTTGTTTGAACGCACTAACCTCAGGAACTACGGGACCAATTTGTAAAATTGTTTTTTGTCCATTTATCGAGGAAGGCGAGGGACGCGGGTTAAAAGTGGGCCTGAGCCTACAGATATTTTTATCATATAATTCTTATCATACAATAAATATGTAGTACCAAAAATCGTTCGGGACTTGTTAATTGTTATGAAAAATGAATAAATATTGCATTTTTTATTACAATAATAACAAAATGAGCATTGAGCAATTTTCTTTTGTTATCAACCACAATATCTACCTACTTCTAGACTACATATTAAACTACTTTGCGATATCAACGCTACATTTTTGCGCGGCATTTTACTAGCAAGTTATTATGACTCATTCTTTCTAGAGTTTTTGATCACATAGGTACTTTAATTAACAATACCTATATCAGTTCAACGGTGCAGTTATAAGTTAGTGGTTGAATAACGCTCTAGTGGGCTCGGGTTAAAATCCTACATGCAACTCTAGTTTTTTCAAATGATATACGTATTACAAATTATTTATGTCTTGTTATACATTAAAGGTGTGCTTTCCCCCTTTAAATCAATTGATCAATATAAATTTTGTGTTGAAGTATTATACCTACCTATATATATTATTATATTATGCTCCTTACAAACAGCTGAAAAAGTTTGATGTTGTTTTTACTTACCTGCCTAATCCCTTTTGTCAAAACAGACTTTTTTTTCCGAAAGAGAAATTGACAAAAATAGCTATAAAAACGCCCTACTTCAGCCTCCAAACATAATCGTAATAAACTATTTACCTAAATAAAATAAATATGTTAAAAAAGCATTGTTTTAAAGCATTAACCTGATAATTTGACTGATAAAATACAATCGTGGAATTGGAAAACATATCCGTTGATAAAATGACAGACAGTAAAAATAAGTCTTTGTTACGAATAGGTATCTACAGTTCTACACTGAGCAAGGCATAAAAGTTAGTTAAACATAATTAGGTACTTCTTCGTACAGAAACATACCTACGCTATTATAGCTAGTGTTAAACATTGATGCGTTAAGAGGTTAATGAAGGCCAAGTAGCTACGCTATATTACTGAACCAATTTTGAAGAATGAAATCATAGGTGCAATAAGGTTATTCGTCGTATACCTATTTCTCATTTCTTTAGTACTCGGTATTAAATTTGTGAATAATCGCACAGTTTCTAAATCGTTATGGACTTAATTGTAAACACTTGAGTAAATAATATCTTAAATACTTATTTGACAAACATATTATATATTATGCACAATCAAGAAAGTACTTGAAACCAAAAGGATTGAAAAAGTTTAGATGTCTATTGTATAAACATTTTAACAGCTTCTCACGTTTGTTTTTATAATTAAATATAATCTTTATAGATAGACCTTCTATAACTACTTAATACCAAATGGAATCCTAAACCTAGGAGTTACGTATACCCCTAGAATAAAAAGGGCTCAGAGTAGGATTTCCTCACAACAATCTAACAACAGTTATTTTCTACCAAGTTATTTCTCTAACGTTCCTACTTTTTGAAGCATCATTGTTTGTCTCTTCAGATTAAGAATGTAAAACAATATTGTGACTGCGTTGTCAACATATTTTCCATATTGCTTTTCAAGATAATGTGTAGTAGGTAGGTATGCCTAGATAATAACGATGCAGTTTATTTAAAATAGATTACCGACGTTTAGACTACCTATGACGAAAATAGGTCGCAGCCGGCTAACAATTAAAACCGGCTAATTTGAGACTAGGAAATTAAGTCATGGAACTAGGAACTAGGCTCGATAATAATATTATTATGACTAGTGAACTTAAACTTTAGTTCAGCGTTTTACTTACCGCCATTATTAAATAATAGTTCTCCCTGAATGCTCCGTAGAAACCGACGAAGGCGATGAGGAATATAATAATCCCGGTGGCGATACAAAACGCCGGAAGGGAGAAGAATCTCTCGGAAAGAAATTCATGGTATCCGTTGTAAGCGGCCTGCACCGAACTACCCACAGACAAGATTATAATACCCGTTATCTGAAATACGAAATACACGAATGAAATCACTCACTTATCCGTTTCACAATTACGCAATTGAGGACGCGTTAAATCACACGACTTACCAAGAATAAGAAATTAACTGTAACTAATGTATATTTAACGGTTGTGAATATTTTGGACCACATTTTTATTTATTAACTGGTCTGTTAGCGACGCGTGCTTCCTCGTGACGGCCGTGCGACGTATGCTTATGCTTTGGTTAGATATTTTTATCACCACCGTAATCTTGATAAGGAAAACAAGCGGATTTATCTCGCTCGGGGCTCCCACTGTTAAGTTTGACTTTTCGTCATTATTGCAGAGTGATCATCAAGGTCCTTGACAACCTGTTTTGTTACATCCAATATAATAATACGAGAATACTATAATTCTACAATTAAAACATAAAATTTAACTTCTGTACCTAATTAACAATTTTAAATATTTTTTTTTAATTGGGCGCGGATACTTAAAAACTTTTCTAGTATAAAGACAAACAAATTTTAGTATTGCAATTTCAATTAGAAATGCAAATTACCTTATATATCTTTTTAAATTTAATCAATAGGTACATGTTTTCTACGCGTCAAAGTTATTTAATCCTGGTTTCTAAGTAACAGAAATCAAATTAAAACAAGGAAAGCTAAACCTTTAAAGTATATTACATTAAAAGCTTCCAATATTATTATATTAATACAATATTCAAAACTAGTCTTTGTGTACATCATTTTAGTAGTATATCTTTGCTATCTTTAGATAACGAGATAAGGCAGTCATATCAATGTCCGAGTCATTATTTATGTATTTCTCAACGGTCATATTGGTTAGGCCTGTATGCATATTATATTAGATTATTTGAAGAGAGTTATCAATTTATACTGGACTGGAAGATAATGTTTATAAAATCATTTTGTTAAAAATGCTATAAGGAATCTCATATTATACGTTTATTTTGAAATATATTACTGTTTTTCTAGCGGAAAATATGATGTATGTAGGTACTTACGTAAATCTTACATGTTACCTACATAATATTAATCGTCTAATAATAAAATTAAATAATGAAATTTTAATGGGCTAAGAACAAATTGCAAAAATTGCGAGTTTTGAAAGGCTGTTTATTGTTTGTCATAGACATTTCTTTTTTAAACATGGTTTACCTCTTTACTTGAATTGCCTACAATACCTACCTATATTAAAATCGTTGACAGATTTAAATGAATTGTTAAATAAAAAATATACACTTATTGAGATAAATGATACACTTACAAATAAACGTTTTATACTATTAGAAAACAATGCTTATTAATATTAATATAACATGCCAATGCAGAAAGTGCATTTTCGACACAAAAACCAGTGTCGGACGCAACAACCACCTCATTTCCATTGTAATCCAGTATGCACCATTTCTACGTAACTAACATCACGCAGTACGAGTATATTAACTTGTACTTTTGTACTAACTCATGAGTAGTCACTAGCTTTATTGTCTAAAGTATAAATAAGTAGGTATAGAGATATAAAAAATACGCATTAAGAAAAAGTTTTATTACTAAAATAAATTACCAACAGTAATATCCCTTTATAATATAATCAATAACAATTATTTGATCAATAAATAAACAAATCAAGAGCATATTATAAAGTCAATTTTATTATAGATAGATTAGTTGACCAGGCGAACTTCGTACCGTCTAAGAACCAGTAAATGTTGTGTTAACTTATTGTTGTTAGCTTCAAGGTTCGATGGATGTCTTGATTAAAAGAAAAGGGTTGTTTTTAGGGTTTTCCCGGCAATTATTCGAATTGTTCTCACCTTTTAAACCTACCCTAGACTTCTACAACAATTTCAAGACCAAGATAAGAAAAATTCGTTCAGCCGTTCTCGAGTTTTAGCGAGACTAACGAACTGCAATGGATTTTTATATATATAGATAGGAATTGAATGACAGAGTACCACCACAGCTTTTACGGAATTCCATCTAGCTGCAATGTTCCGTTCTATACGGAATTATAAACAACACAATGTATTAGGTATATCCCTATTAGGTATATAACTATCATAATTATAACTCGCGTTACGAGAACAACCGATTTCAAAATTGGCGCGCACATACTTAATGCAAATTAAGGCTTATATGGTTTTCTTATGTGGAAACTTATGAGGTTTGGACATTAAATAAAATGCCATTGAGACCTCCTTTTTTGAAGTCGGTTGAAAAAGGGTTCTTAACCTTATAGTTAGGAGTGAAAAGGATTTGTGAGTAGCCTAGAGCTCGTAAATTCTGGGCTCTGCAAATCAAGGTGACAAAATATGCTATGACGTAGGAACTTGCTTTGGTTCAAATCACGCTTCCGGTAATGTTAGTTTCACACCAGATTTCTCGTTATAGTTTCTAAGTTGTAAGCCGATCAGTCAGTTGTCTGTCAATACAATGTGGAAGGGTCAACCCTACAGTTAGGTGTGCCAGCCCCTGTGGAGGTACTTCGCCATGAAATACGTAACTGGCTGGTCCATTTACTTCTTTATGTATAAGGATTTTATTGCTCTAATTCCACTTCTTCGAACTTCGACCTCCAAGCTAACCAAGCAGCTGCCGAGGTGAGTATTATCTGCAATGAAATCAATAACATTAAAAATTAAACTACTGAAAATATATTTGAAGTATAAAAATCCTACGGTATGTAGTAAGTCTTATTATGTATCTGTAATCCATTACGTAATTTAATAATAATGCTTTACACACAAAGCTCGACATACACTAGTACGTACGTAGATCTGTGGTTCCACTCCAGGATTCCCAATGTCGTGAAGTGCTATGAACACAATCAAAGACACACTAACATCCAGACTGTCTGGATTTATAGATGATAATATTAATGTAATTGACCAACTTGTTCTCAGCTTCTGCCTGGAAATCGAACGTCCTAGGAAAGTCCGTTGGGGGAATATACTGGTAGGGAAAATTGCGGAACGGCGTGGCAACCATTATACATAGATACAAATCGTAATTTCTCATTGTATGTTTCTCGACTAACAAAAGGCTGTTAAAAAGAGCAAACCTGTACAATGGTAACAACAAGGGCCACAACTGCAATGGCCAGCATATTCTGGCTGAGCCAGTCTCCCAAGGCACTGGCACAACCAGTGTTGTACGCATTTTGGCTCTCGCACACAAAAGGGGAAATTGTGCCGAAATCAATGTGACAGCAGCTGACTGGTATGCGACTTGATATGTAGTCATGGCGGCCGGCAACTCCACAGCATTCGAACTATTGAAACAAGACAATGCCGTTAAATGCAAAATTAAATTTCCTAATAGCTACTGTACTACTTACTCAATTTTAAAAGATGCCTTAAGACCCTAAAATTTACTGTTTCTATAAAAACATTATTTACCTATTGGTTCCCAAGAACTTTATTTTATATGTGTTACATTTTCGTCACATGTCAAAAAGTAAGAAAAATACACTATCATCTGTTTTCCCAAACACATATTCAATCACCATCATAACTTCTAAAACTTACTGCCATTTGCATGTCATCCCAAATCTTAGCGATTTCGATTCTGGTGTCATAAAATTGCAGGCTCTGAATCATCGTGCCTCTTATCTCTGACGTGGTGTTTTTACTGAGACTGTAGCCTGTTATGCTTATCGAGATTTCGAATATCAGCACTACTATTAGAAGCAATAAATACTGAAAAAAGAGAACGAGGATTAATAAAAAGTAATAATAACGCTCCACAAAGACAAATACAGACCCGGAACAGACATCTCAATTTATCATTAATGTTCTGCCCTGTAGGGAATCGAACCCTGGGCCGAATCGGACCGATATGACAACTACTACACCACACTGGTCGTCAAAGGATTATTTCAGCTCCAAACTAATAGTAGATATATTATTATGTACTACGTTTAAATATTGCAAGGAACTGTTACCACTTATTACGCGGGGTGTTTTGTTTGGCACAGTTTGAATCCCGTTATTTTTATTGATTACTGTAGGTAATATAATATAACTATTGAAAATTTATAATAACTTAATTAAACAAAGAATACCCGATAGGAAAACAAAAACGTATAAAATAATACCTAAACATCGTAAAGGCGTGGACCAGCAAAAAAATATTCTTTATCATCATTATCTTATGTACCTCCTACTAGTGCCAAATTAATAGGTTAAAATTCCAATAAGTATTGTTATATACTTTCAGTTTTTTTTCTCGGTCATTTATAATTTTATTTAATTATTTAAGTATTACAGTACTTAGTACTACATAACACCACCAAGAAACGTGTTCCAAGAACAGAACCCGAAACCCCAAAAACACTAGTTGTCACGTCACTACTCTTGTTGAGTGTGCTTGCATACATATTTCTTTCCTTAGCTATAATACTAACCCCAGCTATAAAATAAAAATGTTCCGAGATTGCTGCATAGAATCCGAGGATCGAAGTCAGCAGTATTATGACTCCAGTGCCGATAGCAAAGCTTGGTAGCGTAAAGAATCTTTTGGTTATAAGATCAATAAACTCATTGTGTCTCGCTAGAACCACTGATCCTGCAATGAGCAGAACCAACCCTGTGACCTGTAGACAAAGTTTAAGTTACCAGTCGTTATTTTGCCGAACTCCATTGAGATATCAGGTTAAAGAGGACTATTCCAAATTTCAGCGGAAATATTTATTAACCTAAGCATAAGGTACAGTAGTAAAAAAAACTTCTTACCAGAAACAAACAATTTACAGCAGCCAGAGAATACCGCACTGACTTTAGAAACTTAGGAACTTTTATTTTATTCATTTTGGTAAATTCCACAAACCAAATAACTAACAGACAGAGCAGAGATAAAACTTCTTACTAGCACGGCACGCTGAAATCATTTTATCAAATCGGAAACCGAACCAATATCTACATTATCTTGGCATTTTCATCTAATCATCTGTATATGGTGATATATCTATTTTTTTCTGCCCTTGTTCATAAATCATAAAACTTTTTTTTATTATTATCTACCTACTTAATCACCGTTGCCTATAAGCATAGGCGATATAAACCACCGCCTCATCGGGTCATCACCGCCACTCTTAAGTATCATAGTCAGCTGGAAATGTCTCAGAAAAAGGTCGTTCTATAGTTCAAATTCAAATTCAAAAGTACTGCACAAAAAACCATATTAGTTGAACAGCGGTTTATGTCCTACTGCTGGGCACGGATCTCTCTCCACAACAGGGGAAGGTCTGGAGCATACTCCACCACGCGGCTCCAATGCATATTGCTGGTACTAATACTACTGTTAAAGTTAAATAAATTTCTTGCAATTTTATAAAGCTCCTTAAAAATTGAGCTATAATTTATAAAACATAAGGTACAGAATATAATAAAATAACTTTGATTATATTTTAAGACTGGTTTTTATAAAATACTCGCAAGGCTATATTACTCTATTGTCCCTGACACTCCTCACAGTCCTCTCAGATCTCGTGTGTGTGTCTCGCTCTACCAAATATATAATTTATATATGTTAATATTACTCTTCTCTTCCGCGTTGCCAATCTTTGTGATGAAACCAAAATTCTAAATCTACGCATAAATAACATCGGAGGGCAAATTAATAAAGCTTAGTTGAGTAAAGTTCAAAGTAATCTACTCTGTGGTAGAGTGGAGTAGGTAAATGATAATCGTCATAATTTTGATAGCTACAAAGTTGCGGATAAAAAGTTAGTTTATGTTAAAAATTAGATGGCAACACTAAACTCGTAACCGGTATGAAAACCTGATAGATCCTGCTTTTATAATGGTTTGTAAAAATGCTTGTGTTTTTGGTCGTGATTCGTAATAAGTGCTTAGAACTATTTAACTTTAGTTAGGTAAGTGAGGGATTTATCTTTATTATAACAATGGGTTGGCTCTGCATACTGAAAATGTAAAAGCCAGTGCTGTATGCTTTTTCTCCCGTGCATTTGATTGTTTTAAAAAAGGTGTGGTTGATGTTAAATTTCGATGTCGTATGACGTTAAATATGGGTTGTATAGCCCACATAACACCATGTGACCTGCAAGCTTGTTTGTTAACACTTTCCTATAAAAAATAATAAGAAATTCACCTATTAAATAATAAGTAATTTTGTTTAAGTAAAATATTTTTTGGTATAATGATTTTCAGGTAATTGCAGAACAACGCGGATTAACAACAACTAAAGAAAAAATAAATCTTAAATTACCGTAATGGCAACCAAGTTGGAAACATTATACGCAAAAAAAATTATTCTCTGCGCTACGCTGACGTTTGGGGTAAGCTATAAAGTTGTTTTTTAATCCAATAGGTAAATTGATATGGGCATGGGTAATATTTAAAAACTGGTTTTATTCAATACTGTTTACTTCATACCTAAGCAGTTCAACACTTTGGAGTTATATTCAAAATGATAAGTAACTTACGACCACAGTAAAATTAAGTAAAGTTTATTGTGAATTGCTATCAATCGCAATGTTGAGCGCGGTCGATACTTGGATGGGTGACCGCTATTGGCAAATTACATGCGCGCTTCCGTGCTTCAGAAGGCACGTTGTCGGCATAACTTATGTTGTCAGATAACCATCCATAATAAGTATTATCGATGGTTATCCATCGTTAAAACTCGTCGAAGACTAAGGGCGATTTAACAATATCCAACACGGGTTGGCCACTAAACCCATATCTCCACTAATCCCTCCGCCCTCCCTGGTTGTGGGAAGAGACCCGTGCCCAGCAGTGGGACATAAAAAGGGTCGAAGGCTTTATGTGTTACAAATACTCGTACTTTAAATTAATTAAAGCTTGGTCATTCTAATTCTAAAACACATGTAGATAACTACAACCAATACCTACTAGTGCCTTTCTTAAACTTACTCAAATACAGAATATTGTATAATTAATCGACGTCTTTTTTTCAGATAATGGGTTATCTATTTCTTATTGCAAATATCCTGCACGTAAATATTAAGGAGTACCTAGCTCTGAGTATTTTTGCTGTGCTGTTAATAATATTGACATACCTTGGATTATTTAGTAAATACAAAAACTCCAACTTTATGACTGTTATAGTAAGTATCGAATCTGTTCAGGAAAGTTATAATAGTACACATTTAGTAGATAGATATTATATTACACTCATTACGAAACACATGAATGCGTTTCATTCTGAATAATGTTTTGGAATAATGTTCTGAAATTGGATATTTCTCCTTTTATTTTTAATAAATTATTATTGTCATTTTACTCATTAGGTAAAGTAGTTTCGATATCAGTTTAAAGTTTTTTGATATCTGGAATAGTTACGGAATAATCGCATGTGCACACTTAATGATTACGCCCTGTATAATATAGCACGGATGGCAACCCTAAAATATACAGATACATTCAAACTCAATGCCATTACGAGTCCTCTGAGGAGCCAATGATAATAAAATAGCAGACTAGGGACTATGTTGTCGCATCATTTATTAATAGTCACTCAATGAACTTAGATAGGTAACTTCTGTAGAAATAAGTGGAGCGGTAATACTTTGCCAATCAGCATAATAATATATCCTGAAACCAGTATTTAATGTTTTATCCTTCAGTTTTCAGCGTGCTTGCTAATAATTTTCATCGCAGAGATGTCGATCGCACTATCAGATAGTACGGCTGACGCAAAAACTATTAAAAATATTTTTGTAGAAAAAATGCGTTCAAAACTACAACATGAGAAGAAGTTCATCGACGCTTTTCAGATAGCGGTAAGCACCATTCATTGTATAATAATAATAATATGTTATTTCTTAAACTTTACAATGAATAAAACAATTTGAAGTATAAACCTACCCTAATGGTAAGCCAATGCTTAAAATAATTAATTATTGAGGTTATCCATATGTGCATATCAAGAGTATCGTGCCCAATCCGAATAAGTAAAAAATTTTTATTTTCGAGACATTGTTATGTTTTTAAGATTACTAACAATTTATAACTAAAATAGAGTCTAAAAGGGAATGAGAGTTTTTTTCCGTCGGCTTTTTTCTCCCGGCCTACCTTAGCCAAAAGGACGCCTAAAACCGATGTACTGTGTTATTTGACGTCCATCGAGTATATTATACAAAATAATACCTACCTTAATATTATTTTTATTTATTATTTATTTATTTGGTCTACCAACGACTATTACATTACAACACTTAAAGTAGTTACATTGTAATATACTCTTATGAACTAAATGCACAATCACTTAAAGGTAAACA
>DWQK01000933.1:0-17685 GCA_018231225.1 Noctuana stator
AGTTCTTCTTTTTCGGTTTATTAATATAAGTATTTCATTTTATTTATTGTTACTAGTTAATAGCTGAATAATAGATTAGGCTTGAGAACAATGCCTTTAAATAACTTCAATACAAGTTAAATGTTTTATTAATTTATGCATGATAAAAAACAATACGAATGGAATTAGCATTAATACTTTAGGTACTATTATATACTTATCTAACTTTCTCCATCTGAGCTTAAGAAATTATCTTCAAATTGTGAATTTAAATGAAAAAAGAGACACTAGAAAACAATATATAAATTTAAACTTTTATACACATCATGTCGTTGAAATATTTTAAAAAAGATTATTTCGTTGTTGATATAGCATCGAGACCGATGTGATGTCGTGTCGTTCAACGAAGAATCACACCTATCAGATGCAATCAATAAAATAATTACATCGACAGGGGCAATATGTTGAACCACTGCGACATCTTATTAATAAAGTTAACGGTTCTCAGTTAAAATGTTTGTTAGCAAATAGGTATTAATTTAGTATCCACACAAAGCAATTCCTCAACCATTTAACATTTAACCATTTCCTCTCTAGTGAGATTAACCTAGCGCTGAGCGGTTAGCGTTAGTTTGAACCAGCTGTCCTCAACTTTGTTATAAACTTATTGGGATTATGTTGCTTCGTTCGGTATCTGTAATTCTGTGAGCAATGTTATTTTAAATATAAATAAAATTATGCAAAAGGGGAAAAGAAAACAGAATAAAATATTGCTATACAGGTGCACGACGTACCCAACGTAGCTCGGGCAATGTCATTAGAACTTTGATGAATATACTGCATGTCATTGCTCCTCATCCTAGGTGCGATGACATGCAGTATGATTAGATACGTATACCTAATTAAAACTAACAGGGGCCATCAAAAAATAAAACTTATTTTTTGATGCAACCACTTTTAAATACAGAACTATACGACCCGTGTAGTGTAGTGGTTACGCCAGTCCACCATTCGAATGGTCCCGAGTTCGATCCCCGGCGGGGCAGAAATTTAAATGATGAATATTTATATTTCAGTTCCCGGTCTAGGTTTTTGTATCTGTCTTTGTAGGTGTCCATGGCATCTACGACATAGGGAATACTTTACATAAATATATTAAATAGAAAAAATTTTAGTAACACTGGGCTAAGCTGCAGCTAACACTGAAATATAGCGCTGGCCGCCACCAAATTAGATAAGCGCACGCTTTGGCAACTGGTACGTTCTAAAGTGCTTGCTTTATTTACAAAAAAGAATAATTACTTTAATGTTTTACTTGCTATCTCTTTTACAAATAAACTGTTATCAATATTATATTATTGCCAATATCAAAATAGTGTCTAACCACTACACCAAGAGTCGTTAATCATGTTTGTTCTGTTTTCAACCAACGAAAAATTTGGTAAGCAAAAAGTATTATGTGGTTGATTATTTACGTAACATTTACCCACAAAGAAAATTCAATATAGGTATTATTATACACATGACTGTATGAGGAAATGACGTATAAAGGAACACGTACAAGACTACTTAAGACCTCCTTTTATATTCCCGCAACACAGAAGCACACAATAAAAATGGCGTCAAAACATTTTTATTTCCTTGTAAATAACCCTGGAGCGCTTAATATTCGTCTCATAACAGACAAGAGAACGAGACGTGGTATGTGACGCGACTCACCGTCAAACACATAGAGATTCTAGAACTGTCTTTGGTCGACAAACGAGCATGTAGTTCACATTTTTAACCGACTTCAAAAAAAATAAGGAGGTTCTCAATTCAACTGTATTTTTTATGTTTGTTACCTCATAACTTTCGACTGGGTGAACGGATTTTGATGATTCTTATTTTATTTGAAAGCTAATGCTTCCCGTTTGGTCCCATCGTAATTTGGTCTAGTTCTGACATCGGCATCCATGAGAAATCCTTATAAGTTCTAAAGTTAAGTATTTGCGCGACAAACTTTGAAATCGTTTCTTTATTCGTAACGCGTAAGCTATAATTATACTAATCAATTCAACCGACCATTTATATTTGGCTTGTAGGTACACAGACTCTGTGTATGGCCTACCTTAGGCTCACGTGTGCGCGAGCGCATGCAGTTACTTGTGACTTGACGACCTACCCGAGTTCATGAGAAAGGACCAAGGACCTTCACACTGATTACAGTAATGATCTGAAACATGTTATCAATCATGATCATACACGTTCCTCGATTGCACAAGTCATGTAAAAATGTTATTATTCTCTTCCAGAATTTTTATGTGACTGCAAAAGCATCGTACGTATGATGTACGAAAGACGAGAAATACGGGTAATCAGAATTGTAATGAGGTAGTATTACCCTTATTAATAATGAAGTATTATATCATTTATTTCCTGAAATGATATTCTTTTATAACCATCGTTAATCTTCAGTGACAAATTCATCGCCTTCAAATGTTAAAAAATGACGTCATCATGAAGCTTATAGATATTAGGACTATCCAAATCCAAATATAGGTATTTTGTTTAAGTTGCGATTGTTGCAGTTAGTTACAATGTCTACAAAACGACACGCACAAAAGCAGTTTAAATTAATAACATTTTCAATCCATGATTGTTCTATTTTTATGAGCTGTATTGGAATTACACAAGAGATTAATTAAAGCAAAGATCAAATTGTAACGACACGGGTAGTTGATTGAGTTTGTTATTTAAGGGCTATAATTTCAAAATAATACAGTGCGTGTTGGTATAGTAAGAAAATCTTTAGTCTTAACATTCCCATTTTGCTTCGCAACTTCGTTATTCAAACAAGTCAAATCGTCAAACAAACTTCGACAAACAAGCACGCGAAGTTTCCAGCCTACATGCGAGTAAACCCTGATTATAATATATTCACCTCTGTGTAATGTGTACTTTGATTTTCGAACAAACTTTTCCGTTTAATGAGAACTACACATAAAGCGACATGTATTATGCCTTATTTATATCAAAGGAAAAGGTTTTAATTATCAATAACAGACCAATTTGTAAAGTTAATTTTGGAGTGAATACTTACGTCTTAATGTAAATAGATATTATTAATCTTTTTTATTATATCTTCTCATATCTAGATGTTAATTAAAAAAATCACTATTAGTGATAAACAGTCCTAAACAAAAATTGAAATAAAAATATAAAAATGCAATTTTTATTTATACCTACGTATTGTTTATTAATTAATAACAAAGAAATGAATAAATTCGCTTTAGAAATTGATTAATACAAAGTCCTGATACTCATATACTTGTAGATTGGCCTATATAAAACAAAATCAGTTACGGAAATTAAAATTATGTTGATTCATCAGTCACGCAAATTGACATTGACAAATGGTTTAATGTAGTTGCGAGCGAGATTCGAATACACGCGCAAGCTAATATTGTGATTTGTACACAGAGATTTGAATGTGTAATCAGTACCTACGTACTATGTTCTTTGAAACTCTTTTCTGATCTGTGTTTGAGAACAGATTTGAATTTTGCATTCAAAGGATCTTCTTTAGTACACAGTTTGTTTGTTCAATAAGATTGCTAATAAGAGTGGCTACAGAACCGGTCCTTGCGGGATACCAATATTAATTAAGAATGACGCAGAAAACTTGAGCTGATTTTTAATAGCAAGCTGTTTTATCTGTCTAGGAAGTGAAGTCGAACAAGGTTATTTGAGTTGTAAATTTGAGTTCATTGACTAATTAATTTGAACATAACAAAAGTCTGTGTAAACGGAAATCGATAGCGGACATTAAGTCACCGCTCCCATTTTCACGACAGCCAATAAAAGTCAAGCACCATAGATAACTTGTAGATAGAGAGATTATGAGGTGCATATAACCCGTCCATTCAATGAATAATCAAAACCTAGTTGAAGTAGGAAAAATATTCGCTTGACCGATCACCCTTGAAGCAACTGAGACGGTAAATAACAATGCAAATTAAAGGTTTCTGAACTGGGCAAGTTTTGTTTACAAACAGTGTTTTGTTTTGGTTGTGTTTTGTTTTGGTGTGATTTTTCGTGAGACAATCTCGGGCTATGGCGTTAAGGTTGCATTTCGTTCTTTTATGCACTTGTTTTTTTTATAAATGGCAGCCATTCAAAGAAGATTACGTTTTGTTTCATGCCATTGTGTCATGATGCATCCGACTATAGTTGACCACTAACTCCTCTTCCTATAAAAATAAAAAAATAAAATAAAAACATTTTTATTCATCATAAAGTATTTGTATACACTCGATGAACGTCAAAAACACAGTACATCGGCTTTAGGCTATCTGCATCAATCTGCATTGGTCCATCTTGGTGAATATGCTTTAGGCCATCCCCGGTTGTGGGCTGACATCCGTGCTCAGTAGTGGACCATAAGAATTGTTGTAGGCACGTCTCTTGCCCTAAAGATTTGTTCCTACGTTTTTATTTGTATGTCTTGACAATATCCTCTCAGCGCCTATGTGTCTCAGAACTATAACTAATTTTCAAAGCATGAGCTAGCATAACTTTAGCATTGTCCAATGTCCATGTAAGGTACAATCTATATTTGTCAAGATATTGGCCAAATTATGCTGTCAAACCTATAACAAAGCGTTTAATAAACTTATACAACTAGTACAAGAAAATTTACCGCCTGTTACGTGTAACGGGTACAAAATTGAAACGTAAATAACATTTAGTGACACTCGTAAATAGTTGGCACACAAGATCAATGGTTGTTCATAAACGAATGTCGCGTGGGTTGTTTTTAAGTTTTAATATAGTTGTAATGTAAAGGAATTTTTGGTTATTTTTTAATTTCTTGTACAACAATCTATCCAGTGACGTTGCGTGGGAGGGGGCGCCCAGAGCTGCTGTTTGTAGGGGGCGACAAAATTTTACAATAAATGTTAAAAAAGGTTATATACAATAAGTGACGATTTTTGACGGCAATGGCGGCGTAAAGATGGTCTACCCCGGAAGGCCAAAACCAACGCTACGCCACAGTGAATCTATCGTTATCAATGCCTGTACTGCAGCCCTTTTTACGAGTATTATCCAAAGTGCACATTACCACTGATTAAACTGCTTTAGCGACTCAATTGGATTATCGTGTACCATTACAAGTCATTTACATAAACTTGATACAATCATTATGAACGATGTTTCCAATAATTATGTATCTATTTGTAATAACGGCTTAAGTTATGTGGAATGAGCGTGAGTGAATCATACTTAATCTGTACTGTCAGTGAACTTAATCTTAATCTGTACTAAATCTGTTAGTAAACCTTATTAAATAACCTAAACATACTTTCGCATTTTATCATCAACTCATCATTTTCCTATTCTTGCTAGCGGGTCGGATATTGGATTTAAGAAAAGTTCAAGTTATAGTATACTGCTTAAGTGCAGGTTATTTATATAATACTTTACGCACTATATTTATTTGTTTATAATACTTACGCACTCGATTAGTTTTCACGTTCGCTCTTTAGAAGGCTAAAGCCGCTATAGATACTGCATGGTTAATAATTTGTGATTTATACGCTTAACTTTATTCATTTTAAAGGAGTGTCATAAGGGCGCCGAAAGCCTAATTGTATCATTTGACGTTTATTTAGTATATACAAATACCTTATCTATAATATAATAAAGCTGAAAAGTTTTGTTTGTTTGTTTGAACGCGTCCATCTCTGGAACTACTAGTATGTGAAAATTTTTTTTGGGGTAGTTACAAGTACATTGATGAGAAAGGTGTCTATCAAGGGCTATCAAGCATTACGTTACAATTCTTAACACGGTTGAGACTACGGGACACAGTGATGTATAAAAATTTAGAGTTTCAGTTTGAGTATAGAATCGCTGATCTCTTTTGACATGATATTCCTCACCAAATATAATTGAGTTACTTGCGCGACACGTTATACTCCTTTACTGCTTTAGACGTGATACATATTAACTTGCTTTGTCAAGTATTGCCTTCAACCCATTTTATGTCTCACTGCTGGGCATGGCTCTCTCCCTACAACCGGGGAAGGCCTGGAGCATACTTCACCACGCTGCTCCAATGCGGATTGGAGGAGATACGGGTTATTGGCCAACCCGTGTCGAATGTTGTCGTTGTCAAACCGCCCAAAGGGCCTCCGACCAGGTTTAACGACTGTTGTCTGACGGTAACAACCAGGACAGACGGCGTAACGTGCCCTCCGAAGCACGGAAGCGCGCAAGAAATTTTCCACTAGCGGTCACCCATCCGAGTACTGGCCGCGCCCGACGTTGCTTAACAATGACATGTGATCGCTTACGATTCACACTACTAGCGGGGTTATGCGCGCTTCACCAGCGGGGCTATACGCGCTTCAATGCCAGCGGGGCTATGGCAAGCATTACAATTACTATATTATCTAGCGGCAGGATGGAAACAAAAGAGGAACTTACAAGAGAAAGTCACAAAAGGAACAATATAATAGGGTAACAAGTTCTGCTGGTTTATATTTTTAGCGAATTCACGAAGTCTTTTGATAAACCAGTTTTCGTGCGATAAATGTTTGACAATTTTATTATTGCGATTTGCGTTTGACAAGTAAAAAGTGTAAATATTCGACGAAATTTGTTTGGATATAGCTTATAAGTGTTCGTTCTGTGATTGATTGGATTGTAGAGAGGTGTCGATAAACTTTTATTTTTGTCAGCAAATAAGAACACAGAAATTCATCGGAAATCTTAAGGAGTCTATTGAGAATTTGTATCGATGTAACATGTTTTTTGAACAAGCCGAGGACCCAAAAGCTGGCACAGATTCCGGACAGAAAATAAATGTAGCTACTTAAAGGGACAATGTTGCATCTTGGGCACCATTCCAAGAGCCGTTGGTGCGTGCAAACTATTATTTCACAATTTCACTTCACACGTACGCGAAACAAAAGAAAATATTGGGAATCGGTCGCATTGTGCTGTTGGAACGTGCATAGAACTTAAATATACTTGTTCTTAATTTAAACAGTTTATTGACCGTAAAAATATTTTTTGGTACTGATAATCCTATGGGCACCAGACAACTCTTAGTTGGGCCTTTTCTAGTCCTATGAAGTCATGGATCTTGTTAACTAAGTATCCCTAGATCTATCCTAAGGTTAATAACATTGGTCGGACAAGAATTTATTAATAAATTAACCGTCATCCATATGTAATGTTATTAGATCGCTTTGGCGAATCTAATTACGTCACATAAAGAAATCATAACTCCGTAGACGAGTTACAATTGTTACTTCATAAAAGGCGTTACATCAACGGGATGGCCGGCTCCAATTCAAGATATATGAGGTACCCGCTTAAGTATTCTATTTCCGACGCAATGTTCGCAAGATATGTAGTTCCCTTGAATTATTACTGAATGAATTCTCTCTTTGTGAGAATGGTATTAGAGTCAGTCTTTCGGTGAAAACATGAAGGGAATCAGAGCTGATCATTTCGTTTGTAGCGGATTACTTATGAATAAAGTGAGGTTTTTTGATTCTTGTTATGCGAAATCGTGTTAACAACATAATAAAGGTATAAAATACAATTATTTTTACTGTTGAGTATTTTGTTATAATTTGAAGGACTTTAACTGAATTTCATTATATCATCATAAATGCTAGACCTTAATGATCATTAAAGTATCATTAGGCAAGGTAGCGTACCTCTTCCTTTGATGTCCCAAGAACTCTGTCCAAAATAGAAGTAAATTGATCTCGAACTAATTAAGTCCTACTACCTATATCAAAACAGGTGAGAGAACAAAATGGAGAGACCGCTAAGTCGGCAATTACTCTGTAGTTAATTGATGAGCGCAGCCTTTCAATATGCATGCGATGACGAGTGTTAGGGTTGCTACTACGTTAGTAAAAATATATGTGGGATGAAGGTTTGGGAAGAAAGAAACACCACATTGAATCTTTAAACTAATATTTTATTCTTCATATTCTCCTTTCACATACTCTTTTGTTTTCTCTCTCCTCGTGCTATCTCATTCTCTCGTTCCGTCTTCAATCGTACGTTATTTAATTCAAAACAGTTCCCAAGTATATTCATACAGACATCGCTACCAAAGATTATTTGTTACCCCTTATAGAAAGGTACCTACGGCTACTTGTAAAATGGAGCGTGGCAGCATACCATACTGATTTGGTAAATTTAGCAGCTAAAGTAATACAACCCTATCACATTGACTGTACTGTTATAATTAATAGCACTATTTTGACTTAACATAAGCAAAATTTGTCTATTTTAGCAAAAAAGCTTCTAAAGTCGACGTACCGTATTATTTAACGTTCATCCATTGTATATAAATATACCTTATGATGAATGAACAATTTTAAATTTTGTAATATTTTGAAGAAAAAAAATTAATTAACATTACTGTAAGTAATAAGTTCCGAATATTTTGCACTAAGGAATCCAAGTTATAACTAGCAAAGTGTAAAGTGTGTAATATTTGTAGTTTAATAAATTTTTTCCATCTTCCCTTTTATTCGCTACTCTCAACCCTAGGTCCCTGATGACGCGAGCGCAGCGGCCGTAAGCAAGAAGAGCTATCCAAACCGCGACGACCAATTAGTTGGCGCATTTATTGTCAACGACTTTATGCAGCTTTCCAGTTAAATTGATTTATTCCATTTTAATTGCATTATTTCAAATATTCCTTCCATTTTAAGGTTTTTTATTTAAATTGCAAATGCATTTGTGACTGTCGTCTGTATAGTAATATTGTTGCCTGTAACCTTTTCTATGGCCCACTGATGGACACGTGTTTTGACCACAATCAAGATATTCCTGTAGCCAACTAAACCACACTGCTTGCGGTAACAAAGTGATTCTATATGGGTTCAATTTTTTTTTGATATACGGAGCCTAAAACTAAATGGAAAATTTTAAAAAGTGTTTAGAATATACCTAGATACGATATATTATACCTAAATACTTCCTTCAGCAATTCATAATAGTCCTCTATTAAGTAAGTCCTCATAAGGGCGTATTAAATTTTCTATGATATCAAGTTTTCCAGTTAACGTATTCAACGTTTTCCACCCTCTTAAGTATCGTAGATTCCACGTTTTGTAATTACATAACGCCTTGATGTCTGTACTTAATGGATGGCGCGTCATTCCTACAGCGTACCAAATATCGCTAACACATAACACATAAGTCGTTAATCACACTGATTGATACGACAGCTTCCTGAATTATCGTCAAAGGAATTTAAACCTTAAGACCGTAATTACGGTTATTAATATCGTAAGAAATCGTCGTTTCGTAATATTTCTCTATAATCGATTCATTGCCACATGATGTCTATTCTCTAAAACGTAAGTTCGCTATTTGGTGGTTGGTGTTATTGGTTTATTTTTATTATTTGCACCGACTTAGTTAAAATAATTCGCGCTGTATACCTTCTTTCCGATGTTGAAATTAGGTCGAGATTAAAGTGGGTATGATTGTTGAAAAATTGAAATTGCGAATGGTCAATTTCTTGCAGCAACAAGTCGTTTTGATGAACAAGGGGAGTAAAATATTTTAGGGAATAGGGATTTTTTCAGGCCTCCGTGTTCTTTTTTGGTCTCATTGACTACCTTCAGAACAAGACATCTACAGGAGTTTTGTCCTTAGAAATAACCTAATTTCATGTAACAAATCGGGTGAATGCTGCCTACAACTTCCTCGTATCAAAAAAGGCAATGGTCACTACGGAGACATGTACCTAGTCCTAATTGATAATGCCGTTTTCTTGTAAAAATACCTCAACTTCGAAGACAAACTAGCTAATTGAATCACCCAGAAACGAAATAAAAAAGCCGTCCTGTTGAAAAGACTAGTGGCAATATTGTCCTTATTTAGAAGCAGAAAAGGGGATGTAAGCAATTTTGAAAGTGCCAGCTGAAATACAACCTTACGAACCAATATTAAGGTAGCAAACAAATCGCGACGGAATTTACTATCAGTTTTCGTCAAAGGTAAGTAGTTGGTAGGAAACAGGAAGAAAGGAACCTCTTAGAGTGAAGAGAAAATTGGCCTGTTTTATTTTATTTGTACCAACCACCTGTCAGTTTTCTTTAAAGTATTTTAAGAATCTTGAGCTAAGTTGGTAAGATAATAATAGTTTTTGAGTAACAATTTTTTGCCTAGAAATTACTTCGCCGTTGGTCCGATTATTATTTAATATTACGTGTATATTTCGGAGCCTTGTTTCCTAATTAAGCTAGTTTTGTTTCCTAGCTTGGTTTTTAATAAATAAAATTGTCATATTTTCATTTTATTTAAAAATAAAATTTTCATTTTATTGAAAAATACAATTTTCATTTCATAAAAAAATAAAAACAGCCAAGTTTTTACAAAATAAAATAACTTGGCTGTTTTTATAATAACTGTTTATCAATCTACACGTAAGCGACGATGATATTTTCCTAAAAAATGAAGTACTCGTAATATCAAATATCATGGGAAATTATGATAGCATACCGAGTTATCACAACAGAAACTCAAATATTTATTAATTTGCTAATAAAACAGATTCAATATTAAAATGTAAACATGCATGCACTTATTAATAAAGCGACCTGATTGCGTATATTTGGGAAATTTTATGTTCCAAAATGCCTTCCGGTTATATTGTTTAATTATCAGCTGTTTCCGAATATGTTGTAGTTACTAAATGATTGGTACACATTATTGTTTTTATTAACCGCGTTGTATTGTTTAACATGTGCTTGGTTTTAAGTGAGAATAATATGAGAGACCCACAAATTTTACGAGGTCTAAAATTTTTTCCATTTTAAAGTCTTAATTCACAAATTTACGAAGCTCCATCGATATTATTGTTATTTTTAGGCTTTGGGTATGACTTTACTCATAATAAGCGATCAAAGTTATGTATTGTACCTACATATACTCGTATTATTATGTTTATTTTTTTTTTGGTTCTATGTTGCAGTTGTATACTTGTCGTCTAACTAAAGGTTGTCGGGTCTAAATTTCTTTAAACGATAAGGTCGCTTTTTGTATACACATTTCATTTTATGACATTGTTATTTTTTTATGTTGTTATTTATGGTGTACAAGTAAAGAATAACTGTCATTATTCTAAACCGGTGAATAAGGTGCAATTATGCGACAAAGCTATTTAACGTGTACTTTTAGTTGGTTCGCATGACATAAAACAATTTAGCATCAATCATATAAACAGTTATTATTGGGTCCATCGTTTTTGGGCCTAAAACAGTACATAAATTGTGCATAAGTGGCCGTAGTTAATAGTGGAGTAAAGCTCGCCGCGCCGCGTTTGTCACATTAACTGCCACAATGTCATTTGCATCCACTAACTTTTGGCGTGCCAAGTGCCCAGTGCCAAGTATCAAAAGCTGTTGTATTTTGTTAATACAACGCTTGGAAAACGGATGAACGCTTGGTAATTGGATAGATATATGTTAGATGTGAAAAATGAGGATATTATAAGACCTTTTTGGTTTAATTTAGCTCTAACTACTGAAAAACCTTGTTAGTGTGTTTTTATCTTATGTGTGTCTTTTGTATGTAGTACCTATAATTTTTAAATTGTTACAGTCTGTGGCAATTTTCGTAACGTAGCCGAACTGTCAAGTTTTTTCACGTTTGAAGTAATGATAAAACTTCACTCACTAACATAATGATAACGACTATGTCACAAGTTTAATTAAGATATAATATGACGGGTGCTTATATACCATACCATACGTAATTACACATATGTACAAACTTAAACAATAAACAAATAGTGTTACTAGATTACGAGTGAATCACCTCTTACAGTCTCATAAAAGCTTTGTCGTAAAACTGTTTGCGCATTTACCATTTGAATTTCACTTAAACAAGTAATAAACAAGGATTTATGGTGAATTAATCTTAAAATTAATTGGATATACGCATCTGAAAGCGAGTGTATCCTTCTACAAAATGGCCGCTATAAAAGATGGAAACAAACAAAATTCTTGTGTGCTGCGAACACACAGCCAATATTGTTAGTAAATGTTGAAATAATAATTTTCTTTCTCCAAAATGTATCTGATAAAAGACTACAAGATGAATCAAAATATAATCTATGTATCAAAACTTGAGATGCAGCTTAAAATCAGCACGAAAATCGTCGCCAATGAGTTGTTTTGCCCCATTTTAACTGAATCCAAAGCATTAAGGTAATACTTCATTAAGCTGATAAGCAGATCTATTCCAAAGGTGACAATATGTCATGCAGCATCGCTCTTACGCCTACTCGTATGTGTATATCCGGTAATTCCCCGGTAAATTATTAACTTAGCTAGTCGACATAAACCACCTGAAACGAATTTACTGCAGTGCACAGTTTCAGGTATTATCTTTTATCTTTATAAATATATTGTATAGAAAGGTATATGTTTCATTTTGTTGGGCGCCTACAACTATTTTCAATTGAACCAAGAATTGATTGCACCAAGAATTGTCAGGTAGAGAATGCCAATAGGCATTTAGTCTGTCCCATGCAATAACAAACCTTACTGATATACTATATTCATTACCATTTACAGCTGTGTGTATCAATTTCGTCCACTCATAAAACACACGATCCGAATTCATCTCGGAGTGAAATCGCATAAAATGTATTATCAAGCATAAATCCCTCCCTCCGTGGCATGATGTTAAGTGACTTTATGGACTATAAACTTTCTTTTGAATAGCTACGTGATCCGTGCATTGGGTTAATTTCGAACGAGTGATAGTCATAAAGTTATTTTATTACCCGGGAGATGTTCATATAAATCTTTCAATGACAGACAGGGAAGTATATTTAGGGAAATTTAAGGAAATTTTCAAGTCAAAGTTAATTTTATAGGTAGTACTAGCAGCACTTAACAGTTGTCCGAAGAGTTATAGCACCTTTACCTCCATAAACCGCAGTGTAGACGGTGTGTCATGTTTATAGGTCGGTATGAATAAACGGTTATCGAAAAAAGGCCAACTAATTTTATTAATTTGCTTTGACTAAACGTAACAGAATTGAGTACATTTGTAGCGTATCTACGAGACGGCTACGTCCGTAGCGCGTAGCAAAGAATGTAGTTGGAACACAGAAAGTTTTAAATTAATCAGATTGTGTTGGCTCCAAACCGACTGCGGTTCTCAAAGTTAAAAGCACTGGAAACGAACTCGTGTCTCGATTGCACTAAACTTGCTGTGGACGTTGCTGAATTTATGTTTGAATCAATTGGAATATTTATGTGAGATTGGATTGTGTTCTTGTATAAAGATCTTTCTCATTTCTCTGCTTGTTTTTGTACAAAATTATCAATAGTTTAATTATTAAAAAAGTAGGTATCTTGGTATTAAATTTTTTCTTCAACGTTGATCCCTAACAATTCCACTGCAGGGCCCGGTTTTTAGGCCATTAATAAATGAAGTTACGGCGAATTTCTTTGTTATTTCTGCTAAAACGTTTTCGACCCCTATTGCAAATAAATTATTTTTGTTTAAAAAACATGGCATTGATTTTCAAAGATTTTAAAAGTCCACAAGCAAAGTAAAATTGTATTCGGACACGGAATAGTTTTTAATAATCAGATTGCGTTGGCTCCAAATCGACTGTGGCTCCCAAAGTTAAGAGGGTAGTGGAAACGAACTCATGTCCCGATTGCTCTAAACTTGTAATGGACATCGCTGAATTTATGTTACAACTTTTAGCTCAATGTCTTCGACGCAGATCGATCGATTGGAATTGTCAGTAGTAGGTACCTACAAATTTCGTCTTAGATAATGGAATTCATTGCGTCTGCTGTATTTGGTTATATTTCTTTAAGCCTTCCTTATTCATGTGGGTCTCAAATACCGAAGAACCTATGGTAAGTGTAGTAATCGCATGAAATTCAGTTTAACTATCTACCTTTACCTACAATCGCAAAACACGCCAATAGATAGTTCCACAAAACCGCCTGCCCATAATTTGGCCGTAAATAGCCACAGGCTCATTAATAAACACGATCAAAGCTCAAAATAATTATTGAGCAAGGTACATTTCAATTGGCATTTAAATTGTAATGAAAAAACAACATTTACAAATGGAAGGAAATCGATCAGGAATTCTCTTTATCGCACCGCAGCGCACATCGTCTACTCTGTTTGTTCAAATTGTCTAAACAATTGGAGCAGTTTATGGTTCAGTTAGCTAGTCGAATGTTCGACCTAGCTGGTAACGAACCATTCAAACACCTTTAGGCATCGCTCCCCAAGGATGAGTGACTGGTGTTAACTTTCTTTGAAGAAGGTCAGTAGACCCACAGGCCAAAGAACTGCTCCACGGAGATAGTCCATTTTTCTCTCCTTAATTGTAACACTCCTGACTTGACAGAGTGGTCGTGCTTGTTATGTAAGACTAGGATGGGCGTATAAAATTTGCTCTACGATGTTTCGTTATCTTTGTCTATTAGTAGTCATTCTAGATTCTAAGACTGGGCCGTTCACAGCAGATTTGATTTGGTCAGTCCGGGTCATGATGCATTGACCTTTCACGTGGTATTAAGCCTCCCAATTTTCCCAACTACAATGCACTCATGGAAACTTTCTTTTGCCGAGGAACATACTCGTATCCATAGAATGAGAGTAGGTATATATGATTGTGTTATGGTAGAAAAACGCTGCTTCAACCAGAGTTGTGAGAGCTTTGGATAGATTTGTATGACACTTAGGCCATAATATTTCGAGCATTCCTGCGTTTCTTTTTCATCTTCTCTCACAGTCACGAGTTTCCTCAAGAAATCCTTAATTTATTAGTTATTACATGATTATGAGCCACAGCTAAATAATGTTATCGAACTGTTATATTGTTATTATTGTTATTACAAACTGATTAATGTTTAAATAGGTTCTAGCATTATTGTAAATCGTCACTGTCAGGCACTTGCAAATTCAAATGCTTGACTGGCATAAGCAATTCCTTTATCGTTTACATTGTATCATTTCATTAAGATGAGACCGTAAACTTCTGCTATAAAGATTTTCAACAAAATTTTCAAGATTATGAGTTCAACTATTCATGTGCTCGCATAAAGCGCTGACGTACTCTCTGTTAACTTCATTTATTCATACACTTTTACTTTAATCATCATAAAATAAGGCGGTGGAAGAGCAAAAGTGGAAAGTAAGGGGACTTCCACGTATAAATGAGATAAAAGAAAATAACTCGCGTGAAATATATTAATTCAGTGCGAGCCATGGAAGTTACGTTTTGTTCGAGAACTTTCAGCCGCGGGTTAAGAGACCTCCTTAAAAGCAAGTCACTAATGTGTATGTAGATTTAATTTTCACAGCAGTGATTTGTTTTTTTATGATATAAAGTAGCATACGAGCACGCAGGCCACCTGGTGTTAAGTGGTCGCTGCCGCCCATGGACATCTGCATCCAAACTTGCAGGCTCGTGTCCTGTCTGATGGTCGCCTCATGTAAGTGGGCCGACAACTGCACCTTTCCACCGAAACACAAAATGAATTGCTTCATTTGCTTCACGGCAGACATAGATGCAGTGGTGGTACTTCCCTGGTCAAACCATACAAGTTCTACCACCTACAAAAAGAAATTTAAAATATAGCAGGTATAATTAATTGTCTCAGGTGTTACTCTGCGGAAGTCTATTGTTATTAAACTAGTATAAAAATATGTGACATTTTTTATCTCACCTCACACGCAACTACGGACATAATTATTTGTTACAGTCGATCGCTATATGAAATGTTTTTGGTAGTCTTGTGTCTTCAAGAAAGATTCTAAAAACCGATAGTAACATTTACTGACAAAATCACTTCAACGCTCTTTTAATATGCTCGTGTTCATGTCTTTGCGTGACTTCAAAACTGCTTTCGAGAGGTAAAACTTTGAGTAATGTATACATCTGCGATTGTTTTGTTAAGCTCTGAATACGAGTCGTAATTGTTCAACTTTGCTCTTTACTCTTAGAGAAATAAACTCTGCAAGTAATTTCGGTCCCGTCATCCAAATCACCGACAGACTCAAAATTTTTATTACTTTATCAATTTTCACTCTTCACTTTACACTTTATCGACTTTGTTCATCACTATTATTACCTACTTTATTACGAATTAACTCTATTAGTCACTGTCAGAATGACTCTTTTTTAGCTTTGTTCATCATCACACCAGTGTTGCCATTGCGAAATAAATGAATCAAACAAATTAAGTTGCTAGTAAACAAAATAAAAAGAATGTTTAATAACAATAATTTTTAAAAGCAATGAACTATTCCTTTCTTACTTTTAATGTGAACAACTACATAAAATAAATAAAATAAAATTTGACTAATAAATACAGCTTTTGTAATCCTATCCTATTGAATAGGTACCTACTTATAAATGAACTTAATTTATTAACCCCTTTTTAATAATTAAGGAATGTCTAACAATTTATCAACTACCCTAGCATAGCCACCACAGGCTAACAAATTCTGAAACATTATTCAGAAATTATTTAAATCAGACGTTACTTGATTCGCTCGCGTAATAAACCCCAATCATTTAAATTACTAAAGTAAAGAAGACATTGACATAACGAGCCACATTAAAGAACATGCACTACTGCAAGAGAGTAATAAGATCTATTTTTACAATAGCATTACGAATAATTTTGTATTAACTAACAGTCGAAAACTATTTATACCATCGACATGTTTAATAATAATCTTTATTTTCTTTATACCAAAGTTAATGATACAAGTCTATTTACGGTAGAACATTAAATTATAGTATGTGTAGGTGTGTCTATGTGTGTGTATGTGTGAGTGGGTCTGAAAAATTATTGATAATGATTAATTTAAATAATAAACAGTAACGAACAGTATCGTACAGAATAATTTGCAATTAAAGGTTTATACGGCATTAACCAAAAATGTAAGTTCATGTAAGTACAGACTCATAAAATTCAATACAATAGAACAGTAATAGGTGCATATCATTCGCTACAAGAACTTTTATATAGCACTTATTAAAATATTTTAGTTTAGATGAAGTTGAAGCGATAAGTTAAGAATAAAGAAATTATTAAGTTACGTGATAAGTGTTAAGTGATATAGAAATTGTTTTAAATTTTGTCTATTCGCTTAACTCTTTCCTCGCTCAGTGTAAGTGATGTGGCAAGTACCTTAAAGGGCTAGTCGTAGCGAACAAGGTCGGAATACTTTAATGTTGTCAGATTTATCTTACTTTAAATTTAATTTTAGAAGATTTCACTGAGCCTGTACTTTGGACGGCACGTCTTAGTTTAATTGTGAAAGCCCTTCGGAGGATTATCAGGTTTAAGCGCGTTATATAAATGCCTGTTGTCGGTAACTGTAGATTAAGAATTGGGATTTTCATGTGTTCCTGGTACATCTGTGAAATAATATTTAGCAGCGAAAGTAAATTCGATTGGAATTGGTAATCAATTTGGTTACATAACGCAAATAAAATAAATGTGATTATATTATCGTAGTTAATAAAAGTTGTCCAAAATCAGGCACCCGAGTCTGATATTTCATTATCGCTAGCTTCTCAATTGTTTCTTAATGTCAAAAGTTATAATTTAAAAAAATATTTACGCAAATGTTTAACTAACTCTATTTGTAAAGATTGTATTATTAACTACTATT
>DWQK01000934.1:0-17684 GCA_018231225.1 Noctuana stator
ATAGACTCTATATATAATATATATATATATATATATATAGATATTATATATATATATATATATATAATATCGGTATATATATATATATATATATATATATATATATCGGTATATATATATACCGATATTATTTACAGAGTCTATAGGTACACATATACTTGAAGATAGACTTGCAAAATAAAACCATAAAGAATTACATATCATCGATATATATATATATATCGGTGATATGTAAATACATTTCAATCATAAATATGATATTGTTACTAATCGTCTTTATTATTACGAATCGTGTCAAAAATTAATATAGACTTAACATATCAAATTAAATTTACCACAGTACCTACTCATAAACAGCTGCACTCATTCACAAAAACATTTGATAAAGTGGTTATTAAAATCACAACTTTCTTAATAAAGTTCTCAATCTTGTGAAATAGCTTGACATGGTTAAAATATGAACCCCTGGAGCATCGCAGCGGGACGGAGTCACCGTTAATACTTTATTATGGCTCGTATGAGATTACTCGGTCTCCTTCACGACACTCTTTTAATCGCTATTAAGTTTCATTGACCCGAGCGAAATATGTCTGTCTGAAACCCACCAAGCCTCACTGGAAACGTTAATCGTCAGGACTTTTATATAAATACAGAAGAGGCAATCGACGATGCAGGTCACCTGATTTGATTAAATGGTCACAGCGACCATCATACGCTACTAGAATATTGTCTTTTGTAACTGGTGTTTTGTTGACGTGACATATGCCTTTATATCTTCGTGTTTTAGGCGCCGATTTGACTAAGCTAGGCCGTGAGAAAAAAGACCATGTAGTGAAGTTGTAAATGATAGCACTCGTGATACGTAAACGTGTGCGTCACTATCACTAACAACCGCAAATTGATCACTCGCACATTTCATTTAAGAAGTCAAGTAAGATGATTACATGGACTGCAGAAAATGTAAAAATAGCCTGGCGGAGAGTTATTTTATTACCAACATTAACTTATTTACTATCTGCGTTAGTTTAGGTTATTACTACTTTAGGACTGCGGGGATTACAGTTTGATTAATTTTGGCCATAAGGAACAAATTCCAAATTTTAGTTTCCGCCTCCGGGGATTCATAAAAGTAACAATAAAGGCAACGTTGTGGGCAGCGTATGAAGAAAGCTTCCGTTTGTTTTGTTGTTACTAAGTGTTAAGTAATAACCATTTTGTTGATACGAATAAGACTTATCATGCCCGTTGCATTGCGCAATGCATAAATAATTAATTAAGGCGATCATTTTAACAAGTATATACTACTACTTTAGAAAGCTACCATGCCAGTCCACCATTCGAAGGGTCCCGGGTTCGATCCCCGGCGGGGCAGAAACTTAAATGATGAATTTAGATTTCTGTTCTTGGTCTGAGTGTTTGTGTACTTGTCTTTGTGTGTGTCCATGGCACCCATAACACAGGGAGTCCTGTTATGGGAATGTGAGTGTGAAGCGTTTATTTTTAGTATAAAGTAGTGAGTGCTGAAAGATAGAAGTTGTAGTAATATTGTATTATAGGAATTTTCATACCATGTCGCGATTAGTTGCTTAGCTCGCTTAAACTTCGACTAGTGCGCTCAGAACATTCAGTGAACGCGTAACTTACATTACATATTGATGGCAATACGCTATATGTATAAAGTAGCACATGAAATGCCTCCCTTATTGAGCTGTTAAGAAATCAGAGTTTAACTACTTAATCAATTATAATGAGATGCATTGATTGAATTTAGCTAGGCAACGCATATGCACAAGTAGTAATACATTTGGTAGCATAGAGTTTCGCGACTAGATAACTCGATAGTGAGAATATCATATTAAACGTACAAGCGCACTAATCTACTCCTCCACTTACTTGATACGAATCATTAGGCACTTTGTCTTTGGCAGCTACGAGTAAGATATAATTCAACTAGGAATATTGTTCACAGCTTTAATAAGCTTTGGATGCGGAAATGTAGATACTGCAATGTTATTGTACAGATTATCTTGCTCCGTGTCGCTTTATCGCGCGTGACTCCAGTCTCTTAATAATATTTTAGGTTCAAGAATATTACCGTGCTGGTTCACTTCGATTATGACTAATTTACGTACTTTCTTACACTATTGAGTATATGAAATCAATGCTATAGGTTTAAATATAAGTATTTGATTCTCTCTTGACGTTTTTAATTTTCATTGTATGATTTATACTACGATATACTATAATATTATATCTCACTTTATGTCTACAAACATATCTTTCTTAAGTCACTTAAGTAATGTAGTATTACGCTTAATCGTAACTAAAATGTAAACAAAGCTAATTTTCCCTCGCATTATTATCCTCAAATTTATTTAGTGACAACAGCGTACAGACTAACACAGCGTAGAAGGTCAGTCAGATATTAGAGATATTATTTTTAATAGTTATATGAGTGAGGTTATGTATTTTAAGGGTGCTGGTATATTAGTAGTATGTTAAAAGTATTATAACATGAAATCGGAATATAATTTTAACATGGTACTCACTAACATTCGAACAGTACCTACTGCTTACGTCAGTTAGCCTGGAAATACCACATAATACCACTGTGATGCTCTTGGCAATTGTTTTGTCATGTGTTACTCTTAAATACGATCCTAAACCAGACTAAAACAATGTTTTGAAACTTGTAGTACCTACCTAAATAGTAGGAAATATTTAATTTTAACATTGGCGTGTTATTGTTAGAGACTGAGGCGATAACGGCACGGAACACAAACACCCGTGGGGCGCGTTCCGAATTAATCCAATCCACAGAGTAGGTATTACAGAAAGCTAATGGGCCAAAGTTTCCATGTAAGCCAATTGTGTACAGTTAATCTAATCGGTGCCGTGTTCTACGATATTTTGATATCGGTCTCACCGTAACAATTGCCAAATGAAAAATACGCGGATTTCCTGTCGACTGTAATCGCCGTGTAATCCATCAACTCAAACGATGGTGAACAATTTGCTTACGAAACGTTCCAACTAAAGCCCTATTGCCTATTGTCACGACCGCCCGCCCTATATTGTATACGCGTTTACGTGGTTCCGTGCCTTGATGAATTAGATATCAATTCGATCGTTCGAAAGTGACTACTGACTACTGAGGCAATGAAAATCATTCTTATATTTAGCGACTTCATGTTAATGAGATTTCAAAATTAAATTGAAACATAATGAAAATACACAAAACGTAGAAATAAAGTACCGTGTTAGGTACACAAAAAAAATAAATATTGCAAGAATTCTGAGAAGTATTTTAATGAAACCCTGAACAAATAAATACCTTTGTTTTACCAGTTAATGCGATATCCGGTCGCGATATGAAAAATTGTTTGCTTAAACTATCCTTGACCAAAATAATTTAGCTCGATAGGATCTTTGAAACGTGCGCTGGTTATTATAACTTTCTTCCCCGGCTCCAGCTGTGAGGGTCCCTCGACCCCAAGGTACCGCGCACCCCTCCCCCTGCTCACCTGACCACTGCGACCGAGCTCATGCGATAAAACAATTACCCCAATGAAGTCCTGTTTGGTCACATAAATTCACAAGTCGGAAAAGACCAAATTTTAAGCTTTCACTAAATTTCTAGTCTAATCAAAGCAGTTAAAATTATTGCTCGGTACAAATAATGAAGTAATAAATCTAATTATAAATGAGAATTTATTACTTTCGTTAGTTTAGGGTCAGTTTTTCTATTTCACCATTTAACTGCCTGATTCAATACAGTCCATTTTTAATTTAAACATCAATTTCTTGTAATAAGGGTAACAGATAAGTTCGTTACAGACAATAATTATGGACTTCCGATTTGGTAAAATAAACTATAACCAATTAAAGTAATCCATAGAATTTTATAAATTTTTAAATTGATTTATCAGAATTAAATTATTTACAATGACATTACTTTTTAAACTTTTTATACTTTTTAAACTTTTTATAGTTACTTTTTAAATTATAATTTACTTTTGATTAAAAAAGGTTTAGTAAGTGTCGTATACACAATTTTATAGATATAAACGGCTTGACTCACTTGTATATTTCGGGAATGCCAGACTAGTTTCAGACCGCTCTAAGGGCGTCAATCATAAGTTCCCGTCTCCATCGCGACTTAGAGTTAAGCTCGGACTGGGAAATAACTTAAGCCGTTTGTACTTATAAAAACATAATTTAACTCATAATTTCCTCTTGACTAACTTCCCTACCCTTTCACTCATATGCATCTAGCATATTTTTGACAAGTGATGTATAAAAAACAAACAAATTACAAGCATTATTATCAGATTCAATGCCTACGAGCACATTGTCGTGTTACCGGCAAAGCGATCGCGTGACGGGTTAAGCTATAAGAATCTTGATATACCTCGGCCCTCACTAATTACAGTTTCACCAACAAACTCAACAATTTCCTAAAGGGAATCTAGCCAACCTCAAACAGGGCTAATGAACGCAAAATATGAACTTGTAATATGATACACGTTCTAGATCGCCGTTTTGCTCAAAATTGTATAAATCACGAAAACTATTCTTACAATACACACCAAACTTTTTCCTGCAAAAGTCCTAAACAAATAGCGCACGCACCCAAAAACCAAATATTTGTTTCGAGGAGACAATCCCAAATTATCACCAAAGTTACTCCAAACTACTTACATTTAGACTATGATCAGGGGACCAAAGTTTGGTAATAAATAAGTGATGTATACCTACATAGATTTTCTAAAACTGGAAGTTCGCATCTCATAGTAGTGTATGAAAGATTGAATGATGAAAAATGCATAACCTCTGAATATGTGATTGTGACAGGAATCGCATTGAAAGCCAGAGTTACTCGTACAACGGTGAAACTTAAAATATGTAGCTATTTTATAGTTTCGAACCTCACACCTCGGAATAGGCACTATTCGAACACAATATAATGAAAAATCTCATTTTTATTTTGCAGTAACAAAATATTCGTTACGTACGGTAAAAAATAGTAACAATATGAAACGAGTGAATTTTAGATTGAACATTTATGACCGTGCTAGAAATTTTTTTTCGATTATTTATTCTTCGTACTTTTAAAACTTTATTGGCTATGAATAAATTAGATATGATAAGTATTCTGAATCTAAGGAGTAAGGACAATTTACACATAAAAATGTAAGCACAATTTTTTGTCTAAGTTGTTCTCTTTCACTAACGGTACCAATCTTGTAACGTTCTATTATTGTTCTCGTAAAAACAAATGCAGTTGATGCTCAGTCTGTCTAGTTTCAGGGAATAATGCCTTGAAGTACTCTTCATTCATTGCTGTTTTATTGAGTCTGGATTACGCTTTATACGTATACTGTCTGAAAGGAATATATCTGATAATAACATACTTGTATTGTACCATAATAGGTTTCATTTCGAAAGATAAAAGGTACAATAAAATAAAATTGCCATAAACTGCAAAGTCAAATCAAATTCAAGGCATGGAGAGCACATAAAACGGCTTGATTTTTATCGAGCCCTTGAAATCCGAGGCAATATTCATTGCAACATAAAAGCTGTTTATTCCAAAGTGTTCTTTGTTATAGACCTTTGAATATTAAATATAGTAGTATAAGTCGATTTGGTTGAATTGTTCTATTACTTGCAACTTCATTTCACCACAATTAATAAAAGTATCTATATCAATTAAATTATTTGAGCACCAGAGGAGGGATAGAGCAACCGAACTCAGTCGCTTGCTTAAACTTAAACATATTATGCAAATTCACGAATAGCAAATTTAGCTACTGTTACACGCTTTATCCCTGCGGCATCAAGTCTTAGCAATACGTCTGTCTCCTAAAACTGCGCAATTCCCTTCAGTCGCTGCAGCAGCATATTTGAAAGCATTAAAGACATATACAAAGTCAACTACATCATCGAACGTATGCAAATTGGCGATACAATGTAGCAGGCGTCTCCCTGCGGCATCCAGTCTGAGCTGAATCCAGTAGAGTATGCCCTCACCTGCCCAATTCCCTGCAGTATACGTCACATTCTGTATACAAAGTTCATTTGTGCAACAATTCGTCGCTGTCAAACTTTCAACAAAGGTATTTTAAATTTCGATGTTACTGTCTTTTTAATATGAAATCTGTTATTTAAACTTTTATTGAACTTGTTACTAACAAGTGTGATAGAACCTTAAACTGCTTAAACATAAACATAAACATAAACTACAAATGGATCCCAGAAGACATTTATAGTATCAACTAAATCTTTTATTGGTAAAACAACGCATAAACATAAAATAAATTTGGCTCGTTATACTTATTATTTTGAAACTTTGTGTGCGCAAAAGAGTTAATCATATAAAAAGTAAATTGATATTAGTTCCACAAAGCCCACAAAGAAACTTCGAATCTTATTAAGTCATGAAAATAAAATATATTTTAGATATTCCTCCATGTGAGAGCCGTTTTGAATAAAACGGATTATTGGCCAAGTTGAGAACCAACTGCCGACATTTTAATTTATTCTTTTAAAGATTTGCATAGCGAAAAGATCCGGCGAGTTTTGCGCAAAATGTGTTCTTTATAGAGTTGGGGAGTATTCCTGGCATGGAGCAAATAGGTGAATAGTGTGAATACATTGAAAACATCTTCCGCGCGAGTTGGTCTTCCGCTATGTGTCAAGTGAGACGGTAGCGTTTTTTAAACTTCACGCGCGCCGAACATTCACAAAGCTCGTCATGTACACTACACTGCATTTTACATTTTATTATCTACGAGCTGATGCTCCGCAGCCGCTTGCGTAGACTTCGTGATATAACAGGAACTATGATATTTCATTCACGTAAAATATTTGACATATGAAAGTTCTTGACCATTCTACAAATACACTTAATATACTACATACTACATAATTTTATATTATACGTCTTGAAGACGACTTCAATATTATTTGATGCTGGACATAAACAGTCAATTCAATGATAGATAGTCAGTCAAGTAAATATTTTTAGGCTCTCTGTTTTTACATAAATACTTAGTTATATGTAACTAATTAGAAATAAAGTTTGTCCTTATGTACATAGTTTCAAGTACTACATTATGTTCACCAACAAAAATGTTACCACCATATTTCATTCAAACATTCCACTTCACGTCCATATTCTTATACATCTTTGTAGTAAAAATGCAATATGTATTGCCCAACTACCTGATTGCTCAAAACTAAAAAAAGGCACAGCCACAACTATATCAGACAAGTCCACAGAACAAACAATTATTATCGCATACTTAAACACTATTCAGTAAACTAATAAAACAACAGCTTTTCCATAGTAACGATTGTTGCATTTATCGAGTCACGTATCGTTTACAATTTATAGTGTATTCGTTGCTATTTGGGTGGCATTCGTTCGACAAGCTTGGTTATAAAAGTGGTCGACGTTTGGTGCGTGACTCAATCCCGCATGTAGCCCTTGCACGACCTGCAGACACCCGAAACTAAAGAACGAGACACGCGACAAACGTGTCCCATCCTGATCCTAAATAATAGATAAGGTAAAAAATTACCGCCCGCCGATTGACACTATAGATCGACTTTCAGCCGTAAAACTGTTCAGTGTTGATCAACTTTTAGACCTCTTTGTCCTTAGTTTCATTTAAGTGAATAAAGGTTAGGCGTAACTGATTTAAATGTATTTAAATGAACGTAAATATTAATAGAGAATACAGCTATAAAGTAGCGCGCCAAATAATATAGTTTGAAGCGACCATCACAGTGCTCATTAGTTACAACTACTCCACGATAGAAATTTTTTCGTATTCCTATTCTTAAGGTTGGACGAGGGTGCAACCCACGGACAGTGACCACTTAATATAAGATGACCTGCTCGTTTGCTACTCATAAACGTCAAAAAATATAAACTCGCATATTCATAAATGTTTTGTCTTTTCAGATCATGTCCGGGAATTCTCCTGCGGCACTCTCTACTACAGAACTTTCTTCGTGGACTCCAAGCGCGATGCTTTATACGTTGGTGCTATGTAAGTGACTTGATATTTTAATATCGTACGTATTTCATACCTATAGTTAAAGAAATCTGAAATTGCTCCAAATTGTATATACTATTTACTGCATTCATTGAAATAATTCTTAGGTTTCTTTTGCAATGTCAACTTACACGAAACTAATGCTAAGATATAGACTGCAGTTGTCGTGTTCTAAGCTTATCGCCATTTATATAATTTATCATATAATTGAGACGACGCTAAACACATTTACATAAATAAGTTGTGAACAGACCTTCACTTCACTACATACACGTATTCCATAACCTTTTAAATGAACAAGAAAGCAATATCCACTAGATACTAATATTTCCGCCCAAAAAATATGATTACGTCAGGTTATTTGGTAGAAGAATCAGCAGAAATGATAACCGTCAAAGAAAGTTGTATCAAATTATATGTGAGGCGTATATAGGTCAATCGTGCGCGTCACGACAACACCGCGCCGTTCCCTTCAATAATGTAACTATCTCATTTTGGGCCGTAAACCGATCTCCGATAGACACTTTATCGCACCGTTCACGCGACGCTACCTTCATCTAGACTTTATTCTTTACTAGCTTATTCGCGTACCTACCTTCGTCCACGTCGACTTCAGAATTGGGTCTAGAGTGAAATCTAAAATAAATTCCTGAAATAAAATATTTCACCAGTAGGTTAGATAGGTAGGTCGTAGTTTAATCGTAGAATTTGTGTGGAAATATCAGCATTTTTGTTTTATCCATCTTAAATAGATAACTAAATAATAGAATTGGATATGTAAGATAGATAAATCTATCCTACATGCAATTCAGAAAAAAATTTAGTAAATAATTTAAAAATAATAATTGTTATTATTGCTTTGCACACACAGCCCAACACTAGGATTCCCAACACCAACACCCAGACCGGAAACAGAAATCTAAATTCATCATTTACATTTCTGCCCAGCCGGGAATTGAACCCTTCGGAATTAAAGATAGTGGACCTGCATGTTTACCACACGGATCGTCAAATATTTTCTATTTTCAAATATTTTTGTTTTTGTTTCAGGGATCGACTATATAGACTTAACATGAACAATATCAGCGCTTCACATTGCGAAGTAAGTTTCTTTATAACGGTATTTACTTATTGCAATACCCACATGAAATACGTTTAAATTTTACCTTCAAAAATGATATTTTCCCAGGAAATGTTTCCACTGTATGGCTGTGATAACAATAACTCATTTGTTCACATAGGGATTCCATAAATCTGGAGCCGAGCAACGTAGCCCAATGCGTTTCCAAAGGAAAGTCAGAGGTAGGACTAAATATTATATGGTTTTTATAATAATTGTAGGATCTTGAGCTCTAAATATTCCCGCCACCACTTACTCAAAGTTCTATAGAATACAGGAATAATGATTGTAAAGATTCTATATAAAGATAAGACAGTCGAAAATCTTTTTATAGTATTATTTTAAATTTAAATAAATTTTCATGATTACTTTATTTTATTCCTTATTGCTATCAAGAATATGCTTTTAAAACTATTTTAATGTTTTCCATTTTCTACTCGTATTTCAAGGATTAGAAAGATAGGGTAGGTAGGTTTCATTATTCCATCAGCACTAAAACAACAGTTAAATGTTCGCGCTGTTAATCAACACTTAAATTCCTAATTTCAATAAAATAAATGATTAAAATTCCATTTTACTGCAACTAACCACACGTCACGTTGTCGTTATTGACTCATTAAATCAATTGTACCTCTTTTGTTCCGAGCAACTAGCACTATTTCCATCAAGGGTTAATCCCGTTTTTAACAGTGAGCGGCGGCTGCGGGCATATTTCATAACGGGGAGCTTAAACCTCCGCTCGCTCGCTATATTAAAGCCGTTAATTTTGATTTACAATCGGAGCGCAAAAGCAATATTTGTTTTATTTCTCTACGGTTACACCCGTCTCCCAAGATCGGGAAGCGATTGCGCCCTGCACGAGCCACTAATTCGATAATGTGAACGAACCATTCGTTCGCTCCGCTGGCTTTCTCTCTTTTAGTGAGCCCCAAATGTAATTGATTTGACAAGTTTAGTGCTCTAGGTAGATCGAGATAAAATAAACCCGTAGCTCAATATTTCATTGAAATGTTTGTTGTAATAGCAAGAATGTTCACGGGCCGATCTCTGTAGGTAAACAATGCCGAATTCATGCTGAAGCTAATTTATTATGCCACTTTTAGTCGTTAAACTTTGTTTGAAATATTCACTCCACGCTTGTTAATTTTACGGGAGTTATAAACTCAGCTCATGTCACAAGAATGATGAACTGACATAGTTACTCGTCTGAGTATAAAATGTCGTTAACTATACACATACCTAGAAGGAACTCATTTACTTTATGTGCCAGAGACTACACAGCCATACGTAATAAGAAAGTCATAAAGCTCGCAACCAGAAATAAGACGAAACTACGCTAAATACCTACAAAAATATTCTTAATAAGCAGTCATTGCGCTTTGCGGGTCTAAAAACTATACGCAGAAAACATAAGAAAATTCTCTAACATTTCTTAATACAACAAGAGAATATTGTGAAAATACTGAGGCCACGCAAATAAAAGGTCAAACTTACGCAATTGTGGAAGAAAAGCAATAGACCACATGCTACCCATTCAACTAGTCCGAGAGAGAAAAAAGTAAATTTGTTTTATTAGTATCAAAGAGGGTCATAAAAAAGAAATATCTCCAAGTCTATCACCTCGATCGTGGAAAGAACGGCTTCTCGTGAAAGCTATAATCAAAGTTTCTCGCTGCCGACGAGTTTTCCTTTCTCTAAACACGTTGTCGTAACATGAAAAGGGCTGGAAAAATGCCGTCGGCAAAATTCTGTAAGGCGGCCACTGGGCCGACACCCGCCTTGTTGTTCTTAGTTCCCTGCTCTTTGTGACTTAGTGAAAATTACTAGGTGAAAAACTAAAGATTTTGGTCTAATGCTGTAATAATAAATATTGTTGATGTTTATTTTGTTTATTAAATTATTTAAAAAAAAGAAGGAGGAAAGAGGTTGGTAAAAATCAAATTTTAACGTGCTTATACGTACTATAGTTAATTTTGAAACAAGGTAAGAAGTACAGAACAAAATCAAATAATTCTGTTAACAAGCAGTAACAAGATATCTATCTATTAGATGAACATAAAAGCCGGAAAAGAAATTCAATATCTTTGAGAAAAAAGCACTCATTGGAAAAACGCGAGAAAAGTAAAGTCGGCCGTAAATCTACTTACGTACAAAGTGGCGAATAATTAACGAAATGGACCAATCGAAAGCATTAGTTCGGCGTGAAGTTATGCGAGAGCGCCGGCTAAGTGCCGTTAAAAGAAACTTAGACGTGAGCCTGATTGTTCTCTAGCTTTATACTGATTGTTTCTGAGCGCAAAACAGTTCTGCGTTCACGTCAGTACCTACAACAGAACGCTCCAAGTATATTAATCCGATAATTACTTTAGAACAATCTCCCGGAAAGTTACCTCCGCCCAACCAAAGAAACTGTGGCAAAAGTTTTTACGAGGAAACAAAGAACTCCTTCTAATTGTTTATTTTCACGCGCCTAGTAAGCGGAAAAACTACCAGTTTGGATTTACTTCGGAATTCCTTCATTAATAATAGTTAGTCGATGTGTTTTATTCATTGAAATTAAAAATTATTGTAGAACAAACCACATTATCGTTGGAGTCACTTTTTTATAATTAAAAGGGTCGTACTAAAAAACAAATAGATAAAACTGTGCACAAATGTAACTAGTTACTTCTAATACTTAATACTATAAAAGCGAAAGTTTGTAAGTATAGATGGATCGATGGATGGATGGATGGATGGATGGATAGATGTTTGTTACTCTTTTACGTAAAAACTACTGAGTGGATTTTAATGAAACTTGACAATAATATAGCTTATACATCAGAATAACACATAGGTTACAATTTATAAAGATATTTGTTCGAAGTACTTATCCTGCTCAAGCAAAGCCGCGGGCACTAGCTAGTGTATAATAACTTAGTCGAATCCACAAAATTTTTAAGCAAAAGTGCATTGCGATATTCCTTGTCCGTTTCGTGTTTTGAAAATTTCAAAACCTGACAGACTACCCGTACAATAGTAGTGCGCCTGAACGGCTCTCGTCGTGACGTAGAGAAAATTAGTTTCAATCTCTGCCCCGACCGCAACCTCCACATACCAATCTATAAACATTCACCACGCTCTACTTCATACTTCGAAAATGTCACTCCAATTTATTTTTATATTGATAACTTCATTCTACTTCAATTTCCATTTTTATTTGTTCACTTTATTTTTACAGAAAATAAATTGATATTCATAACCAGCCAGCGAATGTTCCAACAGGGATTACTGCAATAAAATTGTTCAATTTTTGCGCTACATATTAAAATGCAATATCTATTTATTTAAAGCGTTGATAAGTTTGTTGTATCTGATGCACTTTGCTGTTCTGTTTATTGTGCGGTGTGAGTAGGCTTGTTTCCAATGGTAAATGTAAGGGTTTTTCAGTTTCATTTATCCCACTGTGTACTAAAACTTAATGCAGTCATTAGAATACCTATAGATAATATTATAAATCCCAGTTATCTGTGAAATATATAAAACACACAATATTTTATTACAATAATAATGTGTAAGAGAATTTTACATTATTTTTTAGTTTAAATTATATATTTCTTTTTATTACTATAAGAGGACTAGAATCGGCGCAGGTGACATTTGGTTATAATTGCACAAAAACACGAACCCTAATGAACAGAATCGTAGTGAAATCAGTCGCTTCGTGCATCGTTTTATTCACTAAAACGAGCAACGCATATTCCTGTCGTTCGGAATATTAATGTCCCGTTCAATATTTATGTTGGACGCAAATTTGCATAATCACAGGCTGCGAACCTCCATACATACCTAGCCACGCACTTCAGCGAATTACTGTTATTCCGATAAAATTCGCACTACGAACTGAATAGTTTTCTTTATGGTTGTTTATTTCCATACTGTGTATGCTAACAAACTATTCAACAACCAATTTTTATGGAAAAGCCCTTCTCGAGCGAACGAATTAGTGGGGTTAATTAGCTCTTACTGTGGTTCAAGCGAATCCCATTTCAACGACCCTTCAACTAAATGAGTTATGGTTTAGCATTGAACACAATCAGGTTAGGTGTGTTTTGATCCCGATTAATGTCGCTCCGTTCAATAACCTGATTACAAATCGTCTATTAACAACTATTAACACTTTAATAACGATTAAGACTTATTAGCCAATAGTATACACGGCGATTAAAGTATATAATCTATTTTAACAAAATTATTCTGACCTTTAAGACTTGGATACGATGTATTCCGTAGCACAATTTTAGTAGTAACTAATACTTTTCTAGCTAATAAACTAAGTAGTAATATTTAGTTTTTTAGCACTACCATAAGATTTAAAACTTCTCAAAAGTCGCAGTATATTTAAGGAATGTATAGCCAAGTTATTATTTCAATTAACTGTATATCGTTACTAATCACCAACACGCAGTTGGCCAAAGTAGTGGAATATCGCCTTAACCCTTCTTAAAATGGAGAGGAGAAATTTGCCTATGTTAAAATTGATAAATTATATTTACTATGAGCTTTCCTAATACCTGCTTTCTTTTACAGCACTTCGATTGTCGCAACCACATCAGAGTTATCCAGCCAATGGGTGACGGCGCTAGGCTCTACGTGTGCGGAACTAATGCCCATAGCCCTAAGGATTGGGTCTTATATGTAAGTAATTGTCCTTCACGGTTGGATTCAAACGTTTATTCCTGTCACGTATATCTTAATTATTGAATGATATTCTTGCAGCGATACTTCCGGTAGACTATTATATGTGATTTTTAAAATAAGCCTTTAAAAAAGCTTTTCGTAAAAAGCCGGAAACGCATTAGTAATTCCTCTGTGCCCATGTTTATAGGAAATAGATACCAAAAAAAATTAAATTAATGACGTTGTACAGTACATCTATAAAAACCATTCAAAAGAAGATACAAAAGTAAACAATGTACAATACAAAAAGTTATCCCCGTCGTATACAACACTCTAGTTGCTTTGCATACGAAATAAAACATGCAAACGATAGTAAAATTACAGCCCGTGCACTCACAATCACTTCGAATTGGCAGCAAAATTTCACTTAACTGGATATAATGGTCGTACCTACGTTAACATGGCGTTGTCCGTTGCAAGTCTGGAGTCTTGGCACTCCCCTACAATGCCAACTATTATCTTTGAGCCTTCATTCTAACTGATCCAAACAAGAGACTTGGCCTTAAGCCAGCGATGCAACAGACCTCAACAGGTCTTCACATTTGTTTTACAAAGAAAACATATCATTTATAACTTGATAGAGAAAGATTTTATCAAGTCATTCAAAACTTGAGTTTCGTAAACTGATACGTATGCAAATAGGTACATACAGTAACTTCGCGCCGGCAACCGCGACGAATTTCACGGATACTGATTCCAAATGATGCCGTAAGACGAGAGCAGATTTTTCCTCGACGCTGAAGAAATTTCTAACCGAACAACTCTGGTAAAGCTCGCTTCCAATGACAATTTTTCATAATATCGTGCTTTACTACTGTAAACATTTTCAATTAAAATGTTCCAACAAATATTACATTTTTACAGGATTTTTTCTTTTTTACACGTTCCGTTCCTCGAACGTCGAACGGGAGTGCGATGGAGCGATAAGTGGAGCTATTTTCATAATAAATTTTTAAAAAGTTATAAAACGAGCCTTTCACAATAGGTATCGAAAGCAGACCGCAATAAATTTAACGTGCCCTGTTCACCTCTCGCTTTCCTGCTCTTGACTTTCATATAATTTTATGATGTATCGTCGGCCGTTTTGACCCTTCACACGGTTTATCGCGTTCCAGGGCGAGAAGCATGGTCGTTTTTATCATCACTTTGCAAATTTTCGGTTTAAAGTATACATAGAATGGGGTTACTGTGCATAAAGTATAATATAAAATGGGATAGCACATCCTGTTTGATGACGCTTCCTGCTCTCTTCGCCCATTCAATGTCCGATAAAAATGGAATTAAATGACACTGCGATGGGAGAATGTGCCTACGTTATTGCTTTAAATTTTATAAGTTCACAAAATATTAAAGGAAAAGTTGCAAATATTTATATTATTATTACTAAATCAATAATCTGAAATACAGAACTGAAACTTGCTTTTTAACAGCAAAGTATATAATATATAAACTGTCATGAGAATTTCCTATCGTGGACTGTGGAAAGAAATGCATATAAAAGCGGCGCTACAATTCGGTCAGACATAAATTCTGGTAAAAGTCGAAACCCATAGTGGTAAAATGTTGAAAATTGAAAATATATTACTTCTGTGGGGACCGAACATTGCCGTGTTGATACTTGCCCGACGGTCTTTTGTACAGAGCACACTGTTAAAACAGAGATAGTGAAGATTTACGACTAATGCGACAGCTTAATTCCCTTTCAAAATTAATACGTTTAAACTTGATATATTCCATTGATATAAATACAAATGTATTTAAATATGTAATCAAAACACGTAAATATTTAAATTAAAAGCGCTTATTAAAACGTCACAGCAATTTTAATGCAACGAAGGATTTAATTTGTACAAAATTGAAATATATTAACAAGATATTAAAGTTACTGTTAATTAAAATTATTAATTACCGTAATTTAAATATAGCTGTTATTAACCCAGTGGTTAAGAATAAGGCCTCTTATTCGAGAGGGCGGCGTTCAAATCCCAGTTCAGATCCCAATGAATTTTCTAAGTTATGTGCGTTTTAAGAAATTACTCGATTTAAATCCATGACTAGCTGCAACTTTTAAGTACGTCCGAATGCATATAAATAAATACTCTAAGGCTGCAACGGTGAAGGAAAACAAGGTCACGAACCTCCTATATTATAAAAAGATAACAATGTCATATATAATATTATAAAGGTCTTCTTTAAAAAGATTCACTACTAATAGCCATTGAAGTATTAAAGATGCGCGTAAACAAAAAGTAATTTCATATTACAATTTAATAATGCCAAAAAACGTAACTTTATCTCCTAAAGTAATAAATAATTTTAAACTTGGCAAAATATTATTGCGTAATCTGTGGAGAGAGCCATGCTCTCACCCCCGCGAAGGGGAAGGGCGCGTCAGTTTCAAAAATTGAGTGAAATCACATGTACGCAATTGATAGGGCTATGCGACTAGAGGTGGCTAGAGTTTCCAAGCCTGATAATTTTATAGGATATACGATAATAATTATATCTTTATGAAATTTAATATTATCATCATTTGTATCTATCAATTTTATCTATTTAACTAAAGGGTTGTATCTACTACATTTTTTAAAGGTTAAACGGCCCTTTGTTCGAGAGGCGGCATGCACCAATTTCTTTTTTAAGTTATGTGCGTTTAAATTAATTAAATGTCATTAACCTATGAAAATCTGTAACGGTAAAGGAAAACATTGTGACAAAACCTGCAAGCCTGAGTGTTTTACATAAAAAAATTCAAAATGCATGTGAAAATTCATCAACACGCACTGGGCCAGTTATTCACATTTACCTAACTTAAACCTATATCGCAACATTAATAAAGCTGTTCTTCTCAATAGATACCATTACGAAAGTTTAAGATGGAAGTAGAGAATACGGGCGTCCGACATAAATCGAACACTTGGGAATACTAGCGGAGACCCACTGAGCTGATACAAACTGTTGGAATGATTCATATTTGCTGCAACCACCAATTTATATCTATTCCGTTACAAATGGCTTTTCTCGATTGGAGGGGTATTGAAAATAAATGAAAGGCGCGATTGCCTTATGCCACATGATTCGTATTGTTTTCATTTTAGATAATAATATATTATGTATGTTGGAATATATTTTGTATTGTTTTCAATTTGCACACTTTAAAAAATCGTCTTTATTTTAGTTTGATTTTACAATATTTTCCATAGGTATTTTCCATTTAGCACTGAAGATTAATTATTGTAAATATACGTATAATGCGTAGGTACTTTCCGGAAAATATACTTACCTAAAAGGTCGGATCCTACGTTTATTAAACGAGTCGTAAAAACAAATGTTTAAAATTGGAACCTTTAAAAGATTAGTCTGTACAAGGTGTAAGGTTCACATAAAAAGGGTTATCAGTCGTTTGTCCCTGCCGTTGTTCCTGCAATAACAATAGAACAATTTATACAGCTAGCAGATTTAAAACACATCGCATTTATCTCGTTCGTATAAAATGCGATAAGCCCCGCTTATTGATTGTTTCCATTTAAATTGAAAACGTTGAATCTGTTTCTCGTCAGTGAAATGAAGCAATAAAAGGTGGTCGTGGTAAATGAGTTTTGCGCATGATTTTGTTCCTAATAAATATGTTTGTTCCGATTCGATACATTAAGCTTGGAGTGAAGAGTATTACTTCTCCTTCCCTCACTCGATACGAACATGTGTATGCTACTTTATATTGATCGTCCATTTATAAGCAGCGATCAACAATGTATTTTAATCATGGATAATAATTTAAC
>DWQK01000935.1:0-17683 GCA_018231225.1 Noctuana stator
CCTAATGTGCCTATAACGTTGCCCCGAATATCAATAAGCACTTGTACGCGAACCCACATGTTATTTATTGATATACTGACGATTATTTTTCTCGTGAACAATATGAGTCTATTTACAAAATTTTATTTGTCTTAAATTTCATTTAAAGGTAGCTTAGATATAGGTATATTGCGCCTCTATCTTTCAGAAAAAGTCTCATTACAATCGGTTCAGTCGTTTTGAAAATCACCTCGGACTAACAGAAAGACGGACAGACAACCGAAACAGAAGGACTCGCCACAGAACTTGCTTCACGGCGGGTTGTGAGGGAAGGGGTGGACCAATGTGGTCCATAGGTCCACCGCTGGGCGAACATTCGGGGCGAACTATATCAGTTCTACCACGTCTTAAGCTACAATTGCAATATACCTACCACTGTTAGTCTTACGAGTCCCAAAAACACGCTAATACGAAATAAATTTAATCTGATATTATGCAGTCATTTGTCTGACTTCACTGTAAACTCAGAAAATATTGTTTATAAATAACAATTTTCCATTGGCCTATAGCCGTTATAGGGCCTGTGGCATTTTGCCGACATGTCACCCCGTTGATACGTCACTTTTCAATGATATGTCACACACATGTGAAAATTTATAATTATGTACCTAAAGATAAAGATGATAAGAAACTACAATTTGTTTGTTCTTTAATAGTAAATTAATACATCTATGATCGTATCAATCTAAAATTATTTATATTAGTACAATAAACCGTCTAATGAGTTGATTAAAGTTGATTGATAGTCATGAGTTTCCTATATTTAATTAATGGTGATACGTTGACAACGACCTCTGCGTGGGCCGGGTAAAAGTATTTTTTAAATTTGTATAGATTTGAAGAACAGCAGTTTCTAATAATAAGTCACTTACACTACGTCTTATGAGGAATAACACTCTTAGAACCAAACTTAATCTATCTATAAAGCGTGCATAGTTTCACTGGTAGTGTCGATCGCAAGCAATCTCACAGATAAAGCAACCTCGGGCGCGGTCGGCAGGGCAAGCCGCTAGTGGCAAATTTCTTGCATGCTTCGGTTAAGCCGTCCGTCCCGACTACGAATCCTAGATGGATATAAATAATTATTCTAGGAATCCTTTTGTGAGGGGCTATAAAAATGAGGCGATATTTAAAAAAAAATCTCTTACGAAATCACTTAAACATGGATGTATACTCTTAATCCATCTCATACCCCTTTTTTTCATCGTACTTTGAGAGTCCAACCTTTGTGATGTGGGCTTAGCTTTTCTTGATAATTTGATGAATAAGGGCACCCCAATCCATCATTCTCTTCGCAAAAAGCTGTTTAATATCTCGCCTCGATATACTTGGCGTTTGCTCACCCTACTATTTACTTTTATCGAAAAATAAAAATGTAATTGAAATTCGTTATAATAACTACATTCATAAAATACATTTATTAAAACATTTTGATGATGTTTGCAGTAGCATGCAACGCACAACTATTAAAAATGTAGGTAGGTAATATTCAAATTATATAGGATATAGGTAGAATAATCTTTGAAACAATCATGTAAACGTGTCATCACTCGTTGACGACATCAATAAGCACTTAATTCTATGAAATTACATAGCTCTCCTGTAAAGGTACGACACCGACGTGTCGTTAAATAATTTTATACAACTATGATGTTGTTGGTGTCGTGTCGGATCGGTGTCGTATCGTGTGGTTCAGAGAAGACGCGTCCTTTCTCTATAAAAGCGCCTATAGCAACAACTACATACGGATGTTCTTATAAGAATTATAATCTGACAAGCTTACGCGTTATTAATATCTCTGCACGAAACGGAACAAAGAGAGATTAATAAGGGAGAAGTGACATGTCGAGTTTTGGGTTAACTATGGTCAGTATTGCCTCTGGCCAAATTAGAACAATTCATCATATCCTAAATCATAACCAGCTGGACCCGACAACTGATTAAGCGTTAATTAATATTCATGTCTCGGATAATTTCATATTTAGTTTCGTAAAGGATGCATTATTAATCAGTGTGTGTCAGAGGAAAATTGCTTTAGTTTTATCAACAATATGGTCTGTTTTCATTATAGTTCTGTACAAATTTGGTATTAGACTGATGTAATATCATGTTCATGTGTTTACGGACAGGTCACTATGAACTTTCATTTATATGGAATGTAAAGTTATAATAACATTTTGGTTGTAAATAATGTATGTGGTGATCATGGGAAATCAATATTATACCTAAAAGTAAGACAGTGGATAGTAACGGACCTTATAATAGGTACTTTACATAATTTAAATTGAATTCATTTTAATTACTGGAAAAAAGCAAAGGATTTTCTGTCCAAAGCGTAATTAGTTTTAATGTTCTTAACTTTATTTAGTGTTACTATAGAATATTATAGAACTAAAACCTTACATTATAGAATTAAGAAATAAAAATATTAAAAATACTCCTTTAAAAACAAACAATGCAATAAGCTTTAATTTTATTTCACCAACATATATAACATTGATGGAATATTCAATAATAATATCATCCAATCAGGGTTTAAATACGACTTAATTTTATATCAACGCAACTTATTCTGTATTCACATATTCGCGCGATGGCAATTATCTCGGGATTTTATAAATATTATTTAAAACGCAGCGTATTTGCGATACGAGAATTTGGGTAATTGCTGTACGAATGTGAATTTATTTATAGGGTATTCCACGCTGGATAAAATGAATACTTCTTGTTTAAAACTATAAAATGAATGAATTTATCACTTACCTACTCTAATAAAATTGTATGAAAATAACTTAGGGATTGACTTCTTTGCATCGCATTAATCTTGTCTGAGTATTTTAGTAGCCACATAATAATAAGAATAATTTCTCAGTTTTAGTTCTTTTTTTAAATTTAAGTTTTTCTGGAAGTTATCGCTGTTTTAATGATAAGGCCGCCTACTCTATAAGTTTATATCTACCGTATGTTTTGTATATTTGTGTACCTACATTAAGAGGATATTGTTGTTATTTTTATGTCTTAATTTAAATTAAAGTATATATAGTATATAGTAAAATTATTACTGTATTATAAATTAAATCGTCGATGAAGAAAAACATATATACTGGAGTGTGACATAGTATTTTTCTTATAAATAAATTCATTGATGGTATTGCTTTACGTACGTTTCTTTTAAAGTACCTTGACAAGGTTCGGCTCTGAAAGCATTGACCTGTAACCAATTTATCATCCCACGATAACTCTAACAGTAGGCAGGTACGCTTAACTCAATTCAAGTTTCGGGCACAGACTTTATACACATAATTCTAACCTAATCACTCTTGTATACCTACTGAGAAACAAATTGTCGGACGAATAGAGATCTCCAAAATAAATTGACATAATTTTCTCACGAACCAGATTAAGAAGCGTAAACAAGAAAGCAAGCTCTGTCGCCTTTAAATCAAGCCTAAAGTCGAAGCGGAGGCGGCGGTGCTGTCGATTCACCGTAGGAAGGCGGCAGAATATGGGGGGGATTGCGGTGAGGCACGGGGATTTTAAAAACTGATACAACGTTATGCGTGAATCAAAAATATAAGAAAAGTATGTTTCCTCTATAGGTTTTACCAATTGTTATACCAATCGTAATACTTCTAATGTAGGTACATCAGGATGAACAAAATGTCGAACGAACGCCTTTCTCTACTAGACAATTTATTTTACTTGTACCTACATTTAGCGGACGATAAGACACTTCGCTTGTCAAATAACTGCTAAAATATTACGATATTACTGCAATGCTACTAATATTGTTTGAGTAACTAAACCGCTTTAGTAAAGTTGCGGCGAGCAGATGTCAAATGCGGTGTTAGCGGTTCATAATATCCCAAGCAGTTCTACAAAACAGGAAGCACTAAATTTCATCTGTTATTTGTTGAATGGTCGCCGAACAAAACCATTCCTTATTTATAAAGACATCAATTTACCATCGTACTTATGAAGATCACTACGCAGGTGATTTTGATTATTTTAATCCATTTTCGAACATCCTATGTGAATCACGAATTCACGATAACTCTGAAACGCAGAAAGAAAATTGAAATTTTAATCACTTCACGTTAATCACAGTGATTGAATTGCATTGAGTAATGACTTACAATATAATTTGCATATTCTGAATCTACACGATGAATCTGCCGGCAATCAGTCACGAGGCTACGCGAAATTAAAACTCATCTGAATGTAAGTCAATTGAACGTTAATTTCGATCAGGCTTTGTCCGTGTTTCAATCATGAGTTTTAATTTGACGTTTCATCGTGTTTTTCATATAATTCTCGTGAAACTATACGAATATTGTAAATAGCATTCCGTCCACATCAAGAACTGAGAGGCTCATTAACGTAACGAGCTGGAATTAAAAGTTAAATGTTTTCTCATTTCTGTTTCTGTCCTTTTAACTGTGATGAAACATTTTATATGAACTATATTCCTGCAAATCGAATTTTCTGATATGGCAATGTTTATGTTAAGTTTTACGTGTGTTACTACGATTTTTAATTACATTTTATAATTATTCTTGAAGGGACTGTAAATACGACAAACATGGTGTCAATATTTTTAAATGTTTATTTCTTATCTTTCTTTCCTCCCTAGACGCTCAATATATTACAATTTTAATATCATTTAAATATATTTACAATTAAATTTTAACATTAGTGTAAATTGATTTTACTGAAAACCTTACGACGTAAGGTCAAAACTTTAACCTTAGGTATGTAGGTCTTGTAAATTAAAACAAAATAATTGTGACACCTTTCCGAATAACTTAGCAAAAAAACTCCAAAATAAGTCTCCAAAATAAATAGTCTCCAAAATAAATATAGCAAGTAGTAATCCCTACATATAAAATCAATAGAATTGAGAAAATAAGAAAGTATCCTTTCCCTACAAATACCTAAAAGTACTTTTATATTTTCCGACCGTTGGCAGTGGCAGATATTGGGATGAATAAACACAGCTTCCCTCCGGCGCCTTTCATTGTAGCTCAGCTCAAGCGCTGACGAATTACTGTCCAAGTATAATCTCTACGAATAATAACGTCCCACTCAACTCGCAGTATTCACGAGGGATAATCCTTTCCATTTTTACGAGTGCTATGAAAACGTGTCAAGTTCACACCTGCGAATGTTTGTCCACTCACAATTCTGTGTAGCGTCGCCATAGAGATGGGGATTTTATTTGTAGAGCGGCATTGATAACAGAATTTTGTAAGAATTAATACGAGCAGGAGTGTTTCTTTGTAAAAATAGAATTATTTTAGACAAAATATGACAAAAGTACTTCTAACTACAAAGTAAGAAATAATTTGATTTGTGACGGACTTGAAGAGTAAATTTTGGAATCTGTACTTATTTTAAGCGTCTTAAAAATACTGAATACACATACTAACAAGTGAAATAGGCTCCAATAACAATCCTCAGCTACACCTCCGCGTTCATTTTGCGGAACGCGGAAGTGTAGTCGCTATTGGAGCAGATCGGCTCATCAAAACGCGATAGAGACAGCGATATAGTTAAATCTTGGTGTTAGTGCAGGTAATTTCGCTACACTTTCGTACGTCAAAGGAAAAGTCGGGCGAAACGTTCGATACACTAGTACGCTACCGTTTACAGTGGTCAAGTGACACCTAAGAGGATGGATTTGGTTGTCCAAGAAACTGTCTAGTTTTATACAGTTTATAATACGTCTACAGTACTTTATAGAGTATCGGAACTTGACGTACAAAACGAGTTACGTCGAAGCTCTGATAGATGACGTGTCAATCAACTGCAGTTTTGATGGCGCGCAATGGAATTCACCTGTGTTTCGACAAAGGCTGATGCACTGGGAATTAAATGTCAAAACTTGACAACGTGGCATAGAATTTCGTACAGTGAAATTGCTATTTTTCTACAACCTCTTAATTATTTGAACCTGAGATAGGTTTTTGTGACTAATAAGTCAAGTTTGATACACTTTCGATACAATCAATGGAAATTTTAGGTCTAATAAACCTCGTTTACTTTAGAAGGTTTTTGGATTTATTTACGGTTACTTGGTACATATTTAATAAATAATGTTTTACTGTAAGGTTTGATGTTTGATCCCAATTTTTAATTCCGAAGTTTCCAATAGCAAATTGTAATGTAGAGCTTTAATAAACGTTTTATTAGAAGCTAATCTACCTAACATTTAACTACAAATTATCAGGTCAAATAGGAACAGAACCTAATACAAATAAACGATCCGATAAAATGAGGAAAGAATTTATGGCTATCTCGGAAAATGCATGTAAGCTAAATATTCTTTAGAACAGACAGAGCCCTTATCATAAAGACTTAAAGACTTTCGCATATTAATAACGGTTGCAATTTCCTTCAAAAAAGTAGGTTCTCAATTCGTCTACACACATGTAATTTTGAGTGTCTACTAAGACTTATTTCTGAAATGTTAAAATATGAGCCCTCATAAAACTTCACCGTTAAAATTGAGTTATATACTTATTTGCTTTAACCTAAAAGTCAGTCAAAATATTTCGGCTATTGCTGGCAAGATTTCGACATTTCTATTTGAATGGCGATGAGCTCTAGTTAAACTTTCAATGGGCAATTGAATTAGCATCAGCTAGCTATTACAGGGTCACGAGAGAGTAAGCAGTAGGTACTTTCTATAAAATATCGGTTATATTATGTTTGGAAGCCGATATTAAAATGTTAATCACATAATGTTTGCACTTATAACACTAAGCAGGTAACAGTGTGTAGTTAGAACAGTTGCCGCTATCACTTCACTATTACCTCGATCGATTTCTTTAGTATAATGTCAACACATTCACGAATATACTTGTATGTAACATATAAACTCCATGAAGTATTTTAGTAGAAATTTGTAAATATAAGTAGAGGAAATGTAAATAAATATTTGCTTTGAAACCTAACATCAAGCTTATTATTTTGTCATCTGTATAATGTACAAAAATACTACAGTAATTTCAGAAAACATATTTGCTTATTCGTTTTTCGGAGTAAGTTACTGATGTGGATAAATATGTGATAAGTTAAGTAAAAATATACTTTCGCTACAAGTAAGCTCAGCTGCAAATTTTATAGAGAATTTTATAAAAGGTTACCTGCTTTACGTAGATAACTGGCTCGCCAGCGCCAAAGCGGATGATATGATAAGGAGAATGAGCCCCAGCCCACGGGAAATTAATTTAATTTAAATATAACTTTGCACTTCTGCGTCAAAGGAACCTACCGTCAGGAACAATTTATTATGATTCCGTTTCATCCGACGTCAAAAGTGGAATGCGTTTTAATTGTCTACTGGTTTTTAACTGAATCAATACAACAATAAAATTGAAGATCTTGTTGTTGGATACTCTCCGGCATGCAAGTTATATCACTAAGTTTTCCTTCACCATTGCAACTAATGACATTTAATTCGTTAAATCGCTCATAACTTAAAGCGTTTATGATTCATTCCTACAAGTAATTTGTAAGTTACTCTTATTGTAGTAATAAATATTTTCATTGTGAGAATAACAAAAAAATTACAACTAAACACTTTACGTTGAATTCAAGTAGTTCAGTTAAAACAATTAAGTTTTATTCAAGAAAATTATAAAAATATAAGGTCTAAAGAAAACACTTGAATAAGACTAAAACTCATTACCTACATCATTAATCTACCGTCGTTCTTTTTAAACAACTTCGACGAAATAAATGCGCCACAACATGACTGGCGAAGTTCAAACTCGTTAGTGAGTCTTTATCGAAAACTTTTTCGGGTAAAGTAGTGTGGGAAACCAAATGCTGATAGTCCAAAACTTGACGCTGTACGTGATCCTTTTGACACAAGTTTCTCATTGAACCCGGCCTTTTTCGTTCCATTCTTTTTTCATTCCGACGCCCGATCAGAACCAATTACGTTGTTAAGAGTTCGTGGAGTTTCCTTCAGAATTGCTGGGATGCCGCTGCGTTGAATTCGAGAGGATGGGAGCGCGGTTTCGTTTAATTTTGTTCAGTTTTCTTGTCAGTGTTAGTTTTTTCTTTAATAATACTGCTGATATCTTCTATGGTTATTGAATTTTCAAAAATTTTATTACTCAGTCCTTTATTTTAATAAGTAACTTCTATACAATATATAATGCTTCTAGGTTTACGGTTGGTGCGATGTCAATCGGTAAAAAAATCCCCGCTATTTAAACTATATAGGGGATGCGTTTTTAACAGTTCTTTCTTAGTGCTCATCTTAACTATCGATTTTAATGCAATATTCTTCACCTTATTTGAACCTGACTGAAGCCTATGTTCGCTTTGACTTGAATCAACATGGTGGATGCTTGGTGGATTCTCCAGCTCGGGAGAGAGACCCGTGCCCAGCAGTGGGCCAGAAAAAGGGTTGTAGACAAAGAAGCAGTATTGACTAACCAAACCTAAGAACGCTGCAGTTTAGGCGATTGACTATAAATGAACACACACTATGCAATTTTTTTATAAAATACAAATTTAAATAAATTTTGAACTTTGGAAGCAACGTAATAAATTTACTCAGTCCGTGTGATAAGCGAACAATGCAAATATAGGTACGTATTTCACTCAAGTACAGTAATTGATTACCTCAATCAATAAAACACACGTGACCTGTTGTGGTCCTGTAGCGCTATCTAGTAGCGAATCTGTGCAACCATAATAGTTTTATTTAACTAGTTTAATTTAAAGTATTTGTAATAATAGTATTGAGTAAGTATTTGTTGTGTTGGTACGAGTACATAGGTATATTTTATCAATCTTTAAAGGAGTGCCGAGAGATTTTTTCCGCCAGCTTTTTTCTCCCGGCCTACCTAGCCAAAGGGGCGCCTAAAGCCGATGTACTTACTGTGTTTTTGACGTTCATCGAGTGTACACAAATACCTTATGATGAAATGTTTTTATTTTATTTTATCTATTCTACTTCACCACAGGATCTTTAATTATATCAAATCTCAGACTCCTTGGTGCGCTACAAAGTTTCTTCACGTATTCATTTATAGAAGATGCTAAATGATATCCGACTAAAACTTTATTGCATACCAGGTGATGTAAAACTATCATACTTAATAAGAAACTTGATTGTAAATGAGTACTGAGAGTTTTTTCCGTCGTGGTTTTCTATCGACCAACTATAGCCAAAAGGGCGCCTAAAACCGATGAGCCAATTTATTTCTTTGATTTTTACATCAAGTGGAGTAATTACCTTACAATGAATGAAATTATATCAAAACAATTGAAAATCAAACAATGGATGTCATGAAATAAAAGTTTTAATAATGATCTTTCGTGTTTTAAAAGTTTATAATTAAATGGTAACTTTTAATTTATTTTAGACATTTAATATTGAGATGGAATATGAGCGAAATCGATACTAACTTTATGAGATTCTGATAACATCAAACAGATAGCAGACGATTGAATTATGATGAAAAATATCCATTGAATTTAAATATTACCCGTTTCTGTATTAAGTAGATACCTATACTTAATTAGTAAACTGAAGTTTAATCAAAATTATACGAATTGCTTTGTACAAAGAGTTTGTATTGTTACGCAGTTACGTCAATATGGTTTAATAAATTCCACTTTATACTTTATTGCAATTAAAATTCTTGCCTCAAATAATATAATTGCCGCAACGGCAGTCGGCAAATTGGAAACTATTTAACCGTTTCCAATTAAAAACGTGGTTTTTATTTACAATGGAGCGTAGTTAAACTCAACATTTATCTTTTTGAAAATATCTGTAATGTAAACCAATTTGTGAATTAATGTTATGTGGTTGTATGCTCGTTTTCTTCTCAGGTTACAATTCGTAATTTCGTTTCGTTGTTGGTTATAAAATAAAATGGTAGTTGACAATTACTTTACATAAACTGTATAATATACATAATATATGTACCTACTTAGTTGTCAAAAGACAACATCTTTTAGTATGTGCCAGTAGAGCAGCGTCCCAAGGGCTCGGGTTCAATCCCCGCACTTATGAACTTTTTTATTCTTTTTTATACTTTCTATTATGTCATATTATAAAAAAATAAATCACTTATAAATAAAAATAATTTATTATGTATTTATTCTTTAGACTTAAACATGTCTCGTTAACGTACTCGTTGCATAAAAGGCATGAAAGCAATCAAATAATATTGGGAAACAGATAGAGCCACTAATAACATTGTTATAATGACGCGCAAGTATACACAAGCAATTCGCGTTTCATGGCGCACCTACAAATAACTTAAAGCTCCGATACTGCCATAAAAGTCACATCTTTGTGAGTAACGAGAGAACTTACGAGTACAAAACGAACTTTATACGATTTTTTGCTCCAGTACGCTTCTCTATGTCATTTTATGGTAATTTTATTGGAGCTAAGGTATAAGACTTATCGTTCTACAAATTGAATAATGTTAGGTAAACAGATATAACGCTTTTTATCGTCTAGGTATACTAATAATATAAAGCTGAAGAGTTTGTTTGTTTGAACGCGCTTATCTCAGGAACTACTGGACCGATTTGAAAAATGTGTAAGATAGTCCATTTATCGGGGAAAGCAATAGGCGTTACGTTGCAGTTCTTAACGCGATTGAAAACGGGGGACACAACTAGTACCTTATAAAGTACAAGTAAAATAATAGTATCATGTGTGTTGATGTTAGGTACACGGATGTATCCATCCGGTTATCGACAACAGAGTATAAACATATCAAACCGAGCACAATAGATTAGGATCGCGTAAGGAAGTCAAACATACAATAATGTGGCATACAACGGTAAACATATAGGTTGTAAACAAAACGTATAAGACCAGTAGCCTTATTCGCTATTACACACTAGATTCCTTATCAATAACGTGTGATTTCGTAACGTGCTTAAAACATAAACGTGGGTTTGAAACGTGTCACGCCACCAAAAGCATATAATATACAGATACCTACACTACATGTGACGCGCCAATCGTGGAATTATGCGTGGAATGTGCGTCATTGTGCATGGAATAGAAAAAAACATATTAAACGCGCCGCGTTACGTGTTTTTAATGTCATAGTGAATATGGCTCCTAAACATAATCGAAAATGGCCATATAAGATCTTTCACTTGACTTAGTTAGGTGTCATTACATGAGCAACGCTTATTTAGGGTTTGGATTTAAATAAAGTCTAGTTTGTTACCGTATATTTAGGACGCGGTAATTAACAAGTAAAATTTAATATTAAGCACTGCTTCCAACTAATTCGGAGTAAACTAAACAACACTCGAGATTCTGAGATTCAACGGAGTCGAGGCGACGGCGTGAGCAGCACGGTGGGCGTTTTGTAAAATTGCTCGGAGCCGTAACGAACCTTGTTAGTGCACTTTTGTAAGGAGATTGTCGGCAGCTACAGAGACACCTCCCGAGCGTAGCTGCAAATGGAACTAATGAGATCCCTGCTGTTGTTCGCGTTCGTAGCACTCTTGCCACAAGCGTTAGGTGAGATGGTTTTATTTTGATATACTTTTCCTGACTTTCTTGTTTATGTTACTCAATCTGCCGGGACTTAATTAAAATTTTCTGACACTCAACTCTCGCTGCCACCATTCATTAGCATATATTTTCCGTTTTTGCAAGATTCTGTTACTACTCCTCTGTATTATCATAAATAACGTAGAGTTTCACTCCAGATTTTCATGAATATGAAGTGTAAAAATTCTATGGGTACTCTCATAAATCTTTGTATTGCACTATTGTGCAATACAAAGATTATAATTATTAATACCTACTCAATTTTACTATCAAGAACTTATTCCTCTTCTGTTTTAGGTAAATCTCAAACATTGAGGTCAGAAAATAACTTTGAAAAGAGTAAGACGCACGATTCACTAAATAAAAGCAAATCTTTTAGTAAATTTAATGCAACATCTCCTCTCAATAAGGTCAGTAACCTACAATCTGTGTTTATGAATCCTACTTGTAAGGAATGTCATAATTGTATGGAACAAGCCATAAAAGCACACAGAGTACACTTTCATATGAATGTCGAGAAAAAAGTTAGTGACGTTCCAAACGAAATAGAAAATCTTGAGGAAAATATTTCCCATAAAAATAAAAGAAATTCGTACGTTGACACAAATCTGAAGGTGGAAAAAAAAGAGACTAAGAAGTCCAAAATAAAGAAAAATAATAAGAAGAAATCTATTTCAGTTATAAAATATAGCGATAGTGATGATAAAATATATGCGCTAAAAGTCAAAGAAGCCACAGCACCATTAATAGCTCAACAGAATCTGAGCAAAGCTTCCGAGACTAAGTGTCAAGTATACAGAGTAAAGGAGTCTTCATCTTGTGATTCTCCTAATGCTGATAACATTTTACACGAAAAGAAGCGAAAAATAAAAAAATATGTAAAGGAACAAGAGAAAGAAGAAAAAACGTTGCCCATCGAAAAACAAGAAAAGGTTAAAACTATGATCCCCTTGATAGTAAAACATCACGTGGAGGATTCACATAATATGTTCGAAAATTTTATGCCTTCTATTGAAGATATGTACTAAAAGAGGGACGGATACTTATCCAAAAATGGACAAATAAGACAAATAAATTTAACTTTTTGCAATTTAAAATTTTAACTTCATTAAATAAGCTTAATTTAAAATAGCTAACATTGAATTATGATGTAGTAACATAATTATTAGTATTTTACGAGTAGAAATATTACTATGAAATTAAGTTATGGCTGATTATAATGATTGTGTTTATGTTTATTTTGCTTTGAACACTTTTATTAATATAAATTTTATTGTAAACATATCAAAATATTTTGTGTATATAAACTGCTAAAACAAAAACACTAGTTTTCTTACCTTTCGCATTTGAATAATTAGAGAATTTTAGAAACTTTCAGCTGTTTTAATGAAGACAGTTTATTCCGTTTTGTTACATTGTTAGTTCTTAATTAAACTATTTTGAATAACTATGGTTTGTTTTAGACCGCTGAGACAAACGAAATAGAATTGAATTCAAAATAATATTCAAATATTTAATTTATTTATAGTATTACTGACTGTGAATCAGCTGATCAAATACCAAAATGTGAAAATTAAGAAACGATAGACGGTAGAAGTTAAATAATATAAAAAATATAAAGGGGTTTTCATTTCCATTCCATTAGTAGAGGTGAAACGTATTATACGCATTGTGTTTTCACACTAATAACTTCAGTTGTATGAGGAACATTAATTTGCGTGTATACACAAGAGACAATTAGCGTCGTTGGAACCATGCATGGCATCTTGAGCACCTGTGTCACATTAATTCCTTTGTATACTACAGCTGTCACACCACCTGAAAGAAAGCGACTAGCATAAAGATCATAAATCTAGACTAGCATAAAGATCATATAATTACCCATCCCACTATATCTAATATTATAAATGCAAAAGTTTGTAAGTAGGGATGAATGTTTGTTACTTTTTCAGGTAAAAATTATAGAATTGATTTTAATAAAACCTTACAATATAACAGCTTATACATCAGAATAACACGTAGGTTAGTTATTAAGATATCCTACGTCGTAATCCTTGCATCCATTGAGAAGAAATTCAAGTCGTCTAATATTATCTCTTTGAAACTCGAGATATGAATCATTTGTCGCTGTATAGAGGTTTGGTTCCATGTATAAATAATAATCTCACTAAATTTTATACTCCAATCCGACATATGGCTAAAGTGGACGAAGATGAGCGGCGTCAGAAATTTAATAAGGGCTTGAAAACCACTTTTTTTACAGCCCTTTGTCCTTCGCGTCGCGTTTATTTGAAGTATTTTATTACAATGTGGTCAGATATGTGCAAGAACATCAAATTTTAAGGCGATTATCCCTTCATAGGTCTTCATAAAATAAGGGACGGATCAGATTTACGGGGGTATGGGTCAGATTAAATTTATTCCACGATTACGAGTTATACGATTACCCTTTGTAAAAGATATTGACAATGTCTCGCTTGAAGACATTGTATAGACATAATATTGTATAGTCACTGACTTAAAATAAACTTTCATTTAAAATTACAAATTTATTACACACACAAATACGAACACACACTCAAAAAATTAATAAAAACTATGAAAAGTAAACAGGGATTGTTTTATATAATAAAAATAGCATGATATTTTCCTAAAATGGTCTAGTGTGGAGATATTTTTAAATGAGGAACATAAAGGTACAGAATAAACAGGTGAGTTTTTCCTACAAAGGCATAGAGGTGGTTCGGTGGTCATTAAGGGTGAGATAAAGCATATGCAGCATATATGCAGCTAGGTCGACAGGGTACCTACCTACTGACGTTGTATTGTAAAAATATTTTGTTTAGTACATTTTACAAGACTTTGGCATTACATGATGGATGCGATTTATTTTATGACTTTCACTTTTTATTTTTCATCATCATTAATCCGTTACATTACCACTGCTGGGCACGAGTCTCCTGTCATGTATGAGAAGGGCTTAGGCCCATTTTTTTTTATCGTTTATGAGTAGCAAACGAAAAACTGCAACCAATGGACATCCACGTCCAACCTCAAATAGGAGAGAAGTCCTATCTGAGATCATACGTGGAGGCGTTGCTACTCTACTGGTCATCTCAAAAATACGGCGGTGGAACCTCCCCGGACGAACTCTGTATGCTCTACCTACAAAGCGTGACACTTGATTTAGCCTCTGTATGCTTATAAAAAACTAGGTATTCTTACAATTTAAGCATCCACCGATTTCTATCGATAGTGAGACGTGGTTTGAGTATAGTGAACGAGTTTTCACGAAGATTGAACGCGACTGGGTCCACAGTTTAGATTAGAAAAGTTTGTCCGTTGCGAGCGAACCCGGGACAAATTACTTTACTAATACAACAGATTTCGGACTTCTGCCAGATAAAAATACGACAAAAACCCCAGCATTCCAGCTCAGCGGGTTAAAGCAATCGTTTCATTACTTCCAAATAGCGAAAAATAATATAATTTAGTTCTAACAGTACCTTTCAGTACACTAACTTTAAATAAATTACTGTCTAAGACGACATTAATGAACATACGAGTGAGTTTACGATTTATGGAAATATCTTTTTGGAATTAATGAAATATTTTCTTTAATTCAATTTATCAATTTCAAATTACTTAGATAACAATTATTTATGAATAATTTATTTTGTTATAATTAATTATATCTACTTATTTATTAAATTGACTTTTTAATTGTATTGTCTCATATTCCTAATTTGAAAACCGAAATCATATCGGTAATAAAGTAGGTAATAGATCCAGAGTCCAGCCACATATTACATAAGTCAAACCGTACACTATGAAAGCTTGTAAATAGAATACAATACCTACACCATGAAACAATTTTAAACCTAAAATGGGCGCCACCACAAAATGGCGGATTATATTTTCTGTTCTCTTAATAATGTTCATACAATTAGAGGCCTTGACAAGTAAGAAAATGTTTAAATATAAGAAAATCAAAATACATTCGGAGTTGAAGATAAGGCGTGCAGAAAGGCACACGTCGTTATTCAATTTTTATTTTAACTCAAGTAAGAAAACCATCGCTACCGCTTATCCGTTTGCGGTGTAACAAGGTTGTATGACAGTCTGTGTAATTTCGGAAAATAACTTTTACACTCTTGCAGCAATAGTTTTTATATAACAAGGCTGTGGTCAAGTGGGGAAGACATTTAATCAAACTTAATGTCCCAGTTTTACGAGCTTGTTGCTTACGACTTTTTCGGGAAAATAGTTGCTCTGCTTTATCGTAGTTCTTGCACGAAAATGTTTTCCGTCGACAATTTAATATCTTGAGCTTTTGTTGGTTAATTCTTTATATTTTGAGGTTTCCTTGCAATCTGTTACAGTGGTCTTGTAAATTAGCCTGCATTTCTGATTTTTAATAGGTGATATTGTCTAATATTATTAAATAAGCGTTAGGACTTATTGTCTCGAGTTTGTAAAAACTTAATTGAAAGAAAAACAATTATTTCGTAACAAAACCAAAACTCATGAGTCACATAGCTCGTTTTGTGTTATGGTCATGAAGTTATGGTTAAGATTCAACAAGATTATAGCAAGCGAAGAGAAAAAAAGATAAAAATAATAACACTTACAGAACGTATAAAATAATCTTTTCAACCAGCTAGTTTTTTTTTTAAATATTTTAAATTGATTTTCATTCTAACTTGTCCATAAATCATTTATTTCAGTAAGAACTCCTTTAAAATTGCCTCTGTCAACGATGTATCTGTGGCGGGATCGCAATAAATTGTATGGCTTCCGCTGTCTCCCTATAATGGACCCGTTGTTTGTCACGCTTGTTAGAGATATTGATCGCATACACCCACGAAACGCCTTATTGTTAAAACATTTAAAACAATAAGTAACAAAATAATGCTGAAATAGCAAACCGATTGAAAAAGTTGCATTCAAAAGTAAGTTCCTCAATTAATTATTTTTAATTTTTGGAAACATGTGAGGTCACATGTATTTTTTGTTTCATTCGATTGACCAGTGCTTGAATTTCTGCTGGCGTTAAGTGTAAAGGATTTAAAGTCTATAGATTTCACTCTTTTCAAATATGGAATAACAGAATTGCGGTAAACAAAACCACAACATTGAGTTGACTACTTAACGAAAACTTTGGAACAACAACGAGGTGTGGTTATTATCTCGTAAAGCAAAACAGCCTGCAAAATAACTTTCGAATAATTTGTATTATTATAAAATTATAACAGATGGTTGTCTGTGAATATTTTTTAAAAGTTAATTATTTTTTTTAAATCATAGTAGTCTATTATCGGTTACAAAAAGGTTTTTTTTAAATATTTTTGCTTATTTATCTTACGCAAATAAATAAATATTAAATGAAACCGTATAAATATGCATTATTAAGCACTCTACCACAGATCGAGCGCGGCTATGCCCTAATTTTCAGTTACATTTTATTAAATTCACATACATAGGTATTGTTATTACGTGTTGATGCATTCATGATGTATGTACTTACTTAATTTATATTAAACATAACGTTTATTTCCAAAAAATTGCGACAACGTCTGGAGTAAAAGTTGTGTATAAACTTGAGTTTTCTCCAGACCTCGGAGTTAAGGTAGATAACAATTTAATCAAATTTGGCTTTACGAGTATGCGCTAAGTTTGTACCAGTTTTCATTGTTTAGGAAAATTAAGAAGAGTTTCCTCTTTCTTGGCGTTGTGTACTGTTACATGGAACTGTTAATCTCCCACGAATTTGGGAGATTACGGGTGAAATTGTGTAGCGTATTTAGGACGAGAATGAAAGAAAAATAGATAAATTATTATAATAATAAATTCCAAAATACAAATTTACTTTAAAACTACATTCTGATTACATTTAAGATTTTATATTTTACAGACGCAGGCACACACATCTGATTGTCGTACTAAACTTAACTTGCTCTAGAGTATAAAAATATACAATAAAAATGTATATATACTTTATGGTATTGACACGAAACCGAACACGAACATCCTACAAACATCACTTTCACAGAACAAAGTATCTTTTAGAATTAAGGCTTTGATTAA
>DWQK01000936.1:0-17680 GCA_018231225.1 Noctuana stator
TTCAGTGGTCACTTCAACCTATGGAAACCTACGTCCAACCTCTTATAGAACAGAACTCCTATAAATGATTAAGTCTCTACTATTTTTAAGAACTTTCAACTTTTTTTATTTCAGTGTCAAAGTAATAAATAGCGCACTTAATGTTATGTACAATTTTGCATTACTTATAAAATAAATTATAGTAAACGTTCAATAAGATATAACATACGAAGCAATTTAATATTATGGGTTTGTATTCATTTGCATTCGCAACTTTTTTCATCCATAATTGAGAATACAAGCAGGTATACGTAAACATTACATAAGATGAAACCTTACATAATTAATGTAATATTAAAGCACGTAGACGCACCGTCTCGTTAATTAATTATCTGCGCTCATCTTATCATTTCATAATCTTCATTACAATAAGACCCAACAATTGATCATAAAGTCTATCAGATCAGGGAATAAAAAATATTACTACAGAAGTAGGTGTGTAAATGGTATAGTACCGGTCCTTCATTTCATAATAATAATATAATTGTACATGATATTAATTAGAATAATAATTTATTACAGCAATAAATATGTTGTAACTCAATTAACCTAACCCTATTAGATGATATTAAGTTGCAAATATATTTTCACCTGCGATATACTCGTATGTACACTACTGAGACCTCAAAATATCGCTGAATCGTTAACCATGTGTGTTTATCGCGCATTCGACCGCGACGACTGTAATTTAACTATTCGTACGAATCAATAGTACCTACACTACCTACCAATAATATTTAATACTAAAGTACAGTGATGTTCTTGTAGTATGTACTAGGTATTTGTTAGCGAATTTCAAACATATTTTGCCCTTGTATTTCAGCCTTGAATACGCGGATCCTTATAAACAAACTTTGGTGGTAGATCGTCGTAAAATTAAATATATAATTAAAGTTTAAGTACACAATGTTAGACCAGTTATTAGTTAATATCATTTACTTGTTATACGATGCATGGTATGATAATACTGTATCGTGTGTGTCTTGTATAAATCGTATGTATTTAGTTTATCTGCGGAATTTTACGTCCACGCCTTACTAATGTCATATTCATCACCTTGCCCCACATAGGCAAGGTTCAATGATATCTAGACAGCATTTATAGGTCCTTGAGTGTCCTGTAATGTATTTGGCGATTTTATGACTTAATTAATCATAGTATGGCCTTCAATGGATTGCTGCAACATTCTTCGAATTCGAAAAAGTTTGCTATCTAAAATTTAAATTTACAAGTTACAAGATATTTGTTTGTTGTGAAACTCGCTTAAATTGTTATTTTTTTTTTGATTTGTCACTTTTGTAAGCACCTATGTTTTAGTTGCAATATTGGAGTGGGTTAAATCGATGGAGCTCTCTTTGGGGTGACTTCATATCGACGGAATCGACCGCTAGTCTGCTTACGCGTCGTATTGTGTATAAATAAATAAGAAGTGTCAACATCTCTGGAAGTATAGATGTGTCTATTGAGCGACCTGTTGATTTAATACAATGTAAGTAGATACGTACCATGTAAAGGTCGCCATAGCGACACACTTTCCAGAAGCCCTTGATGCTCGCGAGCATGGTGCGCGCGCGCCGCTCCCCGTACCGCGCCGCCGCTACCCTCCTGGTACACAAAAAGTGCACATATTGTTATGTGATCAGAAAATATCGAATATAACAAGCGATCGTAAAAAAGTTATTATTTTAATATATTTTATTTTATTCAAATTATTAACATTATAACATTAAAGTTAGATTTTTACAACATCACATAAAAAAAATATATTAATAAATAATATTGTTTTAAAAAAGTACGCGTGGTCATTGATCTCTACATAATAATGATGTACTTGAAAGCAAGGTATCCATATCATTGTTTTAATCAGATAAATCAGATAAAGAAACTGTGGCCGTTATAGAGGAAATTTAAGACGCCTCTCGTCAATGTCATCATGTCGGAGTGCATATCTGATAAAAAAATTAATAGACTGATATTCCAATTTTTCTTATTTTCGATGAAAAAATTAGGTAGAGAAGTATTGGTTAATACTAGGGGCATTTCTTTTATCTTTTTCCTGTATAAAATTATTATATTTATGTTATAATCCTATTAAATCTACGCGATTCCCTGCAAAAGATAAAACCGAATCAGCTTCTATTTGCTACGAACCGTAGCGGCACTACTAAATATTTCACGTAGCAGGTTCTTCGTAGACCGGTGTCACGTAGCAGGAAATGCGCTTACAGATTCTTCTTCCTGGTTATTTAGTACCTACGTAATAATATATGTAGGCAATAGACTGTGCTATTATAGTAGGTAAACTATATTCGCACAATCTGGTATTGCTTATTATTGTTGGGGTCCTAGTCATTATCAATATTTATGTACTTGCATTATTGTTGCAAGTGTGTGATTATAAATCAAGAATGTCTTAAAGATAACAGTCGAGGTCTGACATGATTGCGCTTTTATCGTGCTTAAAGACCAATATGGAATTTAAGTTAAATGTTAATACGTTTTGTCGCCTACACGGTGCAGACTAGAATGTAGCAAAATTACTATAAAAAATGCCAAATTTTAACATTGTAGGTCACAAATGTCACAATCACAATGAAATGCCTTGAAGGTTTAGATCAGCTAAGGTGCTAGAAGTAAAATAATATATTCATAAATCATTTATTTTGTTACAAAGTTAAATATTTTCATGTGTTGACGACCCGCGTGGTGTAGTGGTTACCATGCCAGTCCGCCATTTGAAGGGTCCCGTGTTCGATCACCGGCGGGGCAGAATTTTAAATGATGAATTTATATTTCTGTTCTCGGTCTGGGTGTTTATGTACTTGTGTTTTTATGTGAAGCGTAGATTAATAAATTTGATATATGCTTATATGCTTAATTACCGTCATATACTTATACCTATTTCTCAATCACTTTTGTATACAAAAGTGTTTGAAAAATAGGTATGTTTATAATATAGTCACTACTAACCGCTGCAATTGTAATAGTCACAAACAACATTAATTTCTCAAGGGGCGAAAAAGGCGTGAAGCGTAATAATTCCTAAAATATAATAGAATATTTTACTACTTGGCTACGTTATATTTTACTACTTGAGCTAAGTTACTACTTGGCTTCGCAAATGTGATAATGTATAATATGAAAAATGGATTTACTTCGTTATTTATGTCTTTCATTTTTAATTCTTATATTGATTTTTTGGAATTTACTTTATGTTGTTTACATAATACATACTAGGTGTGCCCAGCGGTTTCAACCGCTGTAAGTTTGTAACGTAACGCTTGATAGCCTATAACCTTCCTTATGAATGTAGCTATCATACATAAAAAGAATTTTTCAAATCGGTCCAGTAGTTCCTGCGATTGGCGCGTTCAAACAAAAAAGCAAATTAAACCCTTCAGCATGATTATATTAGTATAGATATAAAGTTAATACTATGACGCATACAGACACCCGGCTGGCGTGTGTGGCACACACAACAACACATGCAGTTAGCAGGAAGTGTAACATTGATCTCTATCTATCACACTGTAATATTACCTGGCTATGGACCAGCGCTATCAGGACGTACAGCAAAAATTCACTTTATCTATGTACGAGAACATTTTTAAAGAAAAAGTAACATACATATAATTAACAGCGTGCTATCATTTTTTTTTTTTATTATGAAATTATAATTTAGGATCTTGTGGTTGGTAACTTTAGTAAGGCATACTAAACTATCTTTCGGCATTATATTTAATAAATTTTTGTTAAAAATCTTCAACGACAAGCAATAAAGTCGATATTAAAATGCAATATATTACGTATGTAGTGTGTAAAATAAATAATTATACAAATCACAATTTTATTTCACCTTGTCTCGCATAAAATCGGATTTAGAGTGATGTGCTTATCGAGTAATCTGTTATTGAAAGTAATCGATTCTACACAGTTTTCAATTGTGATGTGAATGATTCCTTGAGATTAAAAAGGTTAATTTTAATTAAGTCGTCTATATTGTCAGATTTAAAAAAAACTGTACCTAAATGTAAGGTAGAGATTATATAATATTTACCCTTATAGGTACCCTTTAAAAGTCGATTTAAATTTTAATCAAACAATTAACTTGAGACTGGTACAAAACAATTACGGACCGGTATTTGTTAAAGGATTATAGGAAGTGAATGTTTTCTGTGCCGGAAGAGAGGAACAAATATTAATTACACAGTCATTTACATCCTGGCTATGAAAAAAATAAAAAAATATGATACAGTTAGAATATTAATTTATATATCGCCTTAGAATCGTTAGATGTGTGTTGAATATATTTATTTAAACCTATTTATTTGAGGTTATCGTATGATAAATAAATATTAACGTATCAATTAAATCAAGGTTTGCAAAACGGATAATAACATTTTCTTTTCTTTTTAAATATAATGCTAGACCATTTACCTATTGTGTGGAAATGTAAAAGCTAGTTATAAAAAAAAAAAAAACAAATTAATCATCGATTCACAAACTGTTGTTTTTCAGTAAAAGAAAACACAATTCAGTGTAGGAATATATTGAAAAACTATTCGTTTTTTTTTTGTTTTAATAAAAAAACTATTTTGAATGATATTGATTAGGTATATTTTGGAAACTAAATAACCTTAATAAAATCGTTTATTTAGTACTTACTCTGAAGAATTATCCACAAGGGACCCCAACTTGAAGCTTTAGAGGAACTATAAATCACAGTAAATTTTATTCTATAAGAACGGACAGAGAAGCTCCCGTTTGTAATTGTCTTTTCTTCTATCTTCTACTTCTCAACACAATGTTTTCGCGGGAAAACTACCGGCGCACAAATCCACGTTTTAAATTTGGAACACGCGCGTGCGTTCCTCCCCCGTGTTTGTTTTTAAATCAGCACTCGCTGTTCTAGATTTGAAAATTTATTTCTGTTTTTTTTTTAAACGTGTAAAATCGTATGTTTTTTTCTCAATAGTCCGTTTCGTTCCGATAACAATGGCGTTGTCACATCACAGTTGGAGCTGCCGGTTGACTGTTTCCGAAAGAGCCTGCGTGTACTTGACCTTGCGCGGTTCGCGGGCGAACTGGAGTCTGTTTTCGTCGTGGCCGCTAGTTTTATAACGCATTATTGTTGTCATAACTTTTACCGTGTGCACCATTGATAGTGGATATCCGTTGAACGCGCGCGTCTCGTACCTTTGCGGTCGCGTGAATCGGAGCGCTCTCATAATGTTACGAGCGTTAATTGTTATTAGCAAACCGATTAATCGATAAGCCGCGTTCGGCTTTAATTGATTCCGTTGAATATTTATGTGTTGCTATGATGTAGCGTTATCTGTTTACATTAAATATAGAGAGAAGCGTATTGACTATGGATTAAATATTTAAATGGCTTTACAGGAAGCAGTAGAATGCGATTTGAGTAAAAACATAAGAAGAAAATTAATTGATTGATTACTTTTTTAGGATATAGTGACTCTATGTCGTGTCTTTGCGAATAAACAATATTGTTTTTGATGAGAATCAATAGCTGGCAACATAGCAACACTGTTAAATCGGTTGCACTAGACTAGACGAATATAGTTTCCATTCAGCCGATTTCATACTTTAATAGACAACAATTACCAACCTCTTACTGGTAACTACTAGATGACTGAGTCTGAAGGAAAGTAAAGATGTATATGCAACTGCAAGAGGCGCGGGTGCATAACTGTAAGCGCACCTCATGGCGCCCAGTATGGTGACAATATGCTTTGGCACATGCTAATAGGATTGGTGGAGTTACGACCACCACTGTCGATAACTTACAAGGCTCCTTTAAGCAGTTTAATGAAACGGTAGCTGTACATCCACTATGAACTCAACTAAACGCTTCATCGCGAACATACCTACCCGACACCCGGTTTATATTTAGTCCATACAAAAGTAAACACACGCAATGTGCTCTACTAAGGTCATGTTAATAAATATCTTTATTTTTAAACGAGAAATGTAAATGTTTCCTGATGTGTCTACATCTTGGGTACAGTTCAGTTCAAAGCTTAAATATTCAGGTTATTCTACCAGCTTATTGAAAACATAAATTGTTGTATACCTACTGTTATTTTATATCTATAATTTCTATCGTTTTGTATACTGATGTATTATGAAGTGCAGCTGAAATTTATAATATGCGGCGACTTTATAAGTCACGACGTAGTCGTACGTACCTCTGAATTATGTTCTGTGTTATATATTTGGGGTTATGTATGTGCATGAGTTGCAATGATCTCTTAACATCACATAACAGGGTCATTGTTAGTAATTCTCGATAAGGCTTAAAAAAATGCACTAACTTTTCTGTTAGTTTCCTGGAGAATGACACGTGAACCACAATGTTGCTCTTTAATCAATTAACAAGAAAAGGTGAAGAGAATCTGGTAAATACTAGTGAATTACATGTGATTATCTCAATATTGCCTACTAGCTTGTAGGATCTAAGATTAGATTAAATATTATCTTACACAGGTCTCTACAAAACAATAAATCCTAAATATAGCCCATATCTGAAGATAATGGTATCTACCCTCTACCCAATAAAAATAAATTAAAGCGATCTGGAATCTATTATTCCAAATTGTTCCAAATAGATCGATACAATTGACGACCCGTGTAGTGTATTTGTTACCATGTTGCTACACCATTCGGAGGGTCCGGGGTTCAGTTCCCAACTAGGCAGAATTTTAAATGAAGACTTAAGATTTCTGTTTCGAGTCTGGTTGTCTGTGTGTGTGTGTGACCATGGTACCCATTACATAGGGAATACTTGTGCGGGGCTATGTGTGTGAGGCATTACTATAACTACCTACACTACAAGATAGATGGGTGTGCGTTCAAAACAATTATATTTATTAATACAATTTCTTGGAAGAAAATCAACTGAATATTAGAAAGTAGGCGACACAATTTGTTTGTATGCAAATCGAACTGTTCTCATTGTTAACAATGTGGATCTGTGTTTGCTGATCACAATACGAAAGAGTTATCTTGGTGACTATGTGTTATCACTTGTCAGATATACTCTTGTGCATTGTGCGCTGTGCCTAACGATGTCGCGTCAATTTATCGTTATTGAAATCATCATTGGATTTAATAGCGAACACTTTTAGTATGGTTTTTTGTTATTATTTAATTTTCGTATTACTTTTCGTATTAGTAGCTAACGGGTATCTACGAAGAAAGCTATCTACACGCGGCAATCTAGTTTTAATACTTCGATCTGAAGAAGAACTGCAGGTTTTATCATGATGTTATGTCCGTTACACCTTTAATGCCTTAACGCACTAACTTAAAGATTTAGTGCGTGTCGCTGGGATTTCAATCGGGCACTCTTGAATAAGAGGCCTAATTCTTAATATCTCGGCTAACATCGTTGTCACTCTACATAATTATGCCCCTCGGAATCTAATCTAGGCCTTCCGAATGGCGGACGAACCGGCATGGTAACCATATTACCACACCGGTCGTCAGTAACATTGAAACTTAGATTTGGTCAATGTTTAAATAGGCGATTAACTAATGGTTACATAATGCGCTTATTTACAATAACAACAATATTGTAAACAATTATGTCGTGGGAAAATAATATTAATTATCTACTTATTGTCGAGGTTTAATCTACTATAATTGTTTGGAACAAATCAACACTCAAGACGATTAGTTCATAGTAACAATGAAATTAGTAAACTTATCTAAATAATTTGTTTATTTATTCGTATTGTTTGATAAATTACATGTTGTTGGGTTACGAATAATATCTAATAAGATATTTAATTATTTAGATAATGTAATTTAACAATGGTTTTCAGCCGACTTAAAAAAAAAGGGAAGAAGTTTTTAATTCGACTGTACTTTTTTATGTTTGTTACCTCAGAAATTTCAACTGGGTGGGTGTACGGATTTTAATGATGGCATCAACAATGGCATCCATTTGAAAACTATAGGTATAAGTCTTACTTACATTTGCGAATTCTTTGCATTAAGTATGTGCGCGAAAATTTTGAAGTCGATTGTTTTCGTAACGCGAGTTATACTTAAATATTTAATTAGAATATGTAATTGTACTAGTGTACCTGAATTCAAGAGCCTTTTAAGCTTAAAAGGCTTAATACATTTAGGAGCTTTTCCTTTTTATCTATCTATCTATCTTTATTCTATCTTTTTACCTATATCTAAACAAACTGGAGTCGATACTCTTATATTGTAAAAACCCTCATTATTAAACTAATAACAGAAATGAAGAATTGTATCGCGGTTGACAACAATTTTTTCCCACAATACTTTTCCGTTTGACAAATAAAAATGAAGAAGCATAATAGATTTAAAATTCTTACGGCAAACATACTTACAGATATAATTAACGAGTATATTATATGTAAATGAAATTAAACCCACTGCAAAAGAGAATGGCTTGGGCTTTTATCAATTTTAACCTTTAATACCTTGTTATAAAGATCACGAGGTGGGCCTTCGTGGCATGTGGCCACGGTTTCCTATGATTGCGATTATTTGTTCTGTGATTGCGGTCATTCCGATAATTTGTTCCTCGCCCTTTATGCGAGGTGCTAACCTCGTCCATTTTAGCCATATGTGGGCATAGAAATTCCCAGATATCGTACTTATGCCTAATTATCGTAGAAAATTATATAGATATATTTACAAGGTTGACAGAGGTGGTGTAGAAACCACTTGTCGTTAAACGTTTTAAAAGTTTTAATTTTGATTTCCATATCAAATATTTTCCTTTACATCTCATGTTCTGTTTTTAATAAAAGCGTAAAATATACTTACGGACAATATTGGACTTTAAAATGTTTGTTACAACCAAATTCGGCTAAAACGACTTCATGTAGACATGTCAATTACTCGTTTCTTCGCAATGACATTTTCAGCACAATAACTCTTGTCTCTTGTTGTTAGTAGCACCTAGCACATAGCACGTAGCAGACAGTTATTGAGAAGGAAACGATGGAAAAATACAGTGCATCTTCTTTACGTTTAAACTTAGTGTGGTATTGGGTACGTATATTAGTATCACAAATAATCCACAAACAAATTCGCTAAAAAAAAGGCTTGTGAATAGTGTTCGACCGACCATTCGGTTTCGACAGAAAACTTGCCGAAACTATAACTGAAACCAAAACTACGTTCGTCAACTGCATTTCGGAATTTGCTTTCCAGAAAGTAATGCTTAAATTTGATACGGTCTACAATTTTTCGCCAGTTTGTAAAGTAACGGCTTCTTCGCCTCTTGTATTGTAATTTGACGGTTTTCATAATTTGACGGTGACATACATGTCATACATATACAACATAGATATACAAACAAGTTATAACATTGAATTAGAGAAAGAAATATGCCGTAAATTTTAGTTAAATGTCGCATCTGTGTACGTCCTCATATAGATGGAGCAACACTTACGTATCATGTCGCTAGGTGATTTATAATATTTTTCCCTTTAAAGATACGTTATCCGCTAATGGGATATTGATCTAGCACACAATCAATTGTCTGGGTCAATTAACTGGTGATTACGTGATTTATGATGTGATTACAGCAATTAATAAACTGTCAATAAAAAATGTATTCTTCACATAGCTATTCGTCAACTCAGCTTTTATATGCATATAGCGCCCACTTCATCAATCCAGGGTCGATTGCTTGGCCTGACCATGGGCTCTGGCTATTTCAACCATGACCGCCCTGTGCCCTCTAATTTTGTGGTTTTCCGACAGCAACCACTGACATGAAAAAGTGGCCTACCTCATTAGATTTTGACCTACATGTTAACGTGTGTCATTTTCTTGCAACTTGTCACAAAGCTGGTTCGGGGGCTTATGACTAAACGTATCGCAAACCGCATTAAAGAATCGCATTCGATTCAAATGTTTGTAGTGAGTAATGATCATGCATGCAGTGTCCACTGCATACTAATGTGGTGGTAAAACCCGAGCTTAAAAGCTGTTTGTGACTGTAAGGATGAGCTGTCGATACAAGTAAAAATAATGATTTATTATCTGCGCTTTATTCGCCATAAGGAAAAGAAGATTTTTAAGTGTACCTATTTGTTTAAATGTGCAGTATTTTAAAGTGTTAGTTAATAGTAATGATATCTCATTTATGTTAGATGGTAATTATATAATATAAATGAACATAATAATAATATATGATACAAGGAAATCTCATGCGTTGCAAGTACAGTAAAAGTCGGAAGTACGCGTTCGCCAGTCAACCGCTGACCTCGGATATTTGTTAAACTTCACGCTGCGCTACCAGTTCACTGGTCACAAACAAACTGATGAAATAATTATCATATTATTATTATATCAGTAAGGAATATAACACAAAAACTACTTAACTCAACCCAGCATGTTTCTAAGGGCCAATCCTTTACAAACAAAAAATCCAAATCAAGCGAAACGAAAGTAGCGCAGTTATTTATTAATCTAACGTTAAGTCTCTTCTCAGGTATGAGAACGGTTCAAGGCATTGTTCTCCACGCTATACAACACACGCTGAAAAAAGTATTACTAAAGTGTAAATAGCATAATTCCTATTTCCGGCATAATCGTTGAACAGTAATTGAACAGTAATGTGTTCATTGTCCAATTAATGTAATAATTTAATTAAAACGAACATAATATATCATATTTTTATTTTCAATTAAATGCAATTATACATAACTCTTGCTAGTAATATCGTATTTGTATTCAGACCGCAACAAAAACCTGTTTAAATTAACTAACCTATACTATTAAACGAGCTATATTTGTTTTAGTACATAATATGTTATGTGTATCACCTTTTTCTCGAAAATGGCTCTAACGATTTTGATAACAATTGCAAGTTGACGATTTTTTTGGTCAAGGAAGAAATTTGTATCGTATTTTTAAAAATAAATTAAAATAATAAGGAGCAAAGTTAATCATGTTATCAGTAGCAAAGCATCAGAACGCGTACAGTTCTAATGAATCGTGTCGTAGTCGTGTGTGCAAGTCGTGCTGGTGGCTGGTGCAGGTAGCGAAATGCCACGGTGACATTGAGCGTACTCCGAGCCAGATCATGAACTTGATAGAGGAATCGTGTCAATTAAAGGTAGACCGCGATCGTGAGAAAGATATAGACACCCTTTATGGAAAAATGACGCTCAACTCATTGTTGACTGTGATTTTTAGCCTGATAGCTATGATCCAAGTTAGTGGTCAACACCAGAGTGGTCATCTGGTGTTAGTTTCGGGTGCGAATGCCGCCACGCACTAATGGGTCCCGATTGTCATTTGATTCATGATTGTCATAGTCATAATGTGAGGTCATTAAATTACAAAAAACTAGTATCGAAGACCGTAGACCCGTTATGACAAGAACTTCCTAAGTTCCCTAACTTCCTAACTTCCTAAGAGGATGGCTTTGGATTCGATACCCATTATTAAGTTTTATCGATCGAAAGCAATGACAGTTTGTTCTTAGATAAATGGATTTGGATTTGAGATTTTCCGGAGTTACCGGGATGGTTATTTAAGAAAAAAAAACTAGGATGGACAGGAAGTTACTACATAATTATATTTGCTAATTTCGTCATAGTACACTAGTTACGGCTACAAAATAACGTTAGCTCATTGTTATTACAGAGCTGGCCCCGCGTTTTTGCGATTAGCTGAACAATCCTTGACCATTTAACGATCTTAATATTCTGTGCAACATTATCGTAAATGTCACCTTCCGGCAGTTAAACTACATTACATTATGTCTCTCCATCCTATCCTATGATTCCGTCTATATCGCCCTTATTCAGCTTCTGTTGAGGTAAATTGAAGTTATCGAACGCGGAATAGAGTTAATGCTTGCAATTACTTGCAGACTATTTGATTTTAATGCCCTCGTTGTATATTAAATATTCAAACACGTGGCAGGGAAGTTGCGTAAGCTATTGAAGCTTAAAACTTGTTTTGTATTGATGTTTTCCTGTAGCGGAATCCTTATAGTATCGAACCAGGTTTTCTCTAGAGTCCTGACTGACTATAAGATATGAATATCCGGTATATCCTAAGTCACTCTAGCTACTCTCCCTTCTTCTCCACCTTGGATTCCCCTCCCTCCTCTTTACGCCACCCTTCCAATCAAACCAGCAAGTCTGTCGAGAACGATTTGTGTTGCATTAATTTTAGGTTTTCTCGGGGTAGCAAGTTTAAATTTTCAGTTAAAAGTCAATATCAGTAATCAATCGGGTTCTGTCCTGTATGAAATCAATCATAGTAGTTAACAGGCTGTATGAATGGAAATGACGCTGGAATTTTTCTACAAATAATGCCTATTGGTAATCTTTGTAGTAGTTGTTACTTTGTATGCTACACTGTAACGAATAACAGGTAAATTACTATTGTATTTATATCAGGCTATAAGGTAACTGATACGTATCGATAAATCTTAGGTACTCTGACAGCTTACTAGAAACGAAACACAAAAAAAATTGATGGACAATCAAAGTCGTCTCAAGGAAAACGAAGGGTCAATTCGTTGACATTTTTACAATGCATTTGTATAATTTTACTGTGAGCTTTTGGAACAAATTATATACTTTTCTTTGTTATGTGATCATGGTATGCTGTTCTCCAGCAAACGAAAGCAATTTTGACTTATTGCCTTACAAATAAAATGGACTCGTAATAAATTAAATCTTGTAAAAAAAACTCTCGGGGCTCCTTTAAAATCATGTCTATAAATCACAAATTATTGACTGGGCAATCTTTAGCCTGATAGTGAGCAATAATTATACTATCACTTGAAAATAACTACATATTTCTGTATTTGCTGTTACGTATCTCCTGAGAAGTGTGATTAAAGTCTTTAATATCAACCGCACCACACGTCTAATTCCTTTAAGGAAAATCATAATTTCGTATTACTTGATCTATTACTCTAACTTTACAATATAGGTACATTGTTGTCTTCTAGATGGTTATCTGCGTCAATATTGGCATATACATATTATATATACAGAAATGAACAAAAAAATCCATTGTCTGTTTAACTAACGCTGGTAATATTCAGCAGTCCTGATTCATCTTCAACTTAAAGCCACTGAAAGAAACTAATTACGAGCAAATGTGTAATTGTATCTGTACGTCTGATCTTTATCCGTATTGATTTATTCAACGTATTATTTATTAATTAATGGATTAAATAATGGCTGATGGCATTTTCTAGCAGTCAACCTTGTGGATAATGAAAGCTTGTTGTAGATGACAAAAATAAAATAAAAAAAAAGTTGAATATAGATGGTATTTTAAACATATTTATCTCTGTTTCCCTTTACAATTTTCTAATAGTAGCTACTGAACATACCATATTTATGATTATACGCATTATTTATTACATTGACAATAGTTTAATAGTACAGTGGGTAAGTACAGTATTCCGGTCCAATGTCAGTGTTTACCGGACATTGTGTTAATGTGACACATCACACAGTCGTGCAAATCTTGACAATCTCATGAGGAAATGACTTCCGTAAATGTGTTCTAATTATATTCTAAAAATTAGATCGCTTGACGATAGGTACAGTTCTACTAGCTGTGTTTGCACACTTTTTTCGGTATTCTGTGTACCTATTTGGTCAGTGTCAGCAAAATTTAGTAAATCATTGAGTACTTGCATTCCGGCCTATTTGTCACAATAAATTGACCTCTCCCAAACAACATATTATATTGTATATGACAATTTATATAATCTTAGAATAGCTACTTCTTAGAATTACTGCTTTAATTAAAAAAGTTTTAGAACAGACTAGATATTTTGTAATTATTGCCTAGGTTTCTAACTAAACAACTCCGTATGCCCCTTATGAATATTACAAAATATGAATTTGCACACCATATTATTATAGTAATTAAAATTAATAGATCAGCATTCGAGAATAATAACATGGATACCTTCTACAGTCAATCTGGAGGCAAGAATTATTATGAAGATTCTGATGCAATATATTAATAAATTGCATGGGACATGGTAGAAGATTACGCAGAACATTAGCTTGCCATGCTACTCCGTACTTCTTGGATGACCTGTATGCTGCAGTGGTTACGACGGCTATGGCACATGGTCATGTCGATCGCAGGTTCGAACAGCGGAACAGACATTCAAATTTAAATTTAGATTTATTTTCCTGGTCTGTATGTTAGGTTAACTGTTTACGTGTGGGGCATAATAACTATGCCACGGGTGACCATCTATGTATTATGTGCGTTAATAGCAATATATAATCTTTAGTAATTGCTATCGTATTGCGGTCTTTTGATTTAAGAGTAAAGTACAGACTGACAGATTACACTTTTGCAGCGAGCCTTAGCGGTCGAACAAAACTTCCGCAAGATAAATAACAGTTTTCGATAGGAAGTAGGAGGCACAGCTCACTTCCTTGAGCCCACATTAAACGTTTTATTATTGTATCGGCTCTTATATTTATAGATATGAATAATGTTTGCGTTGTGAACTCGGTCGTAACGTAACCTTGCAGAGGTCCTGAAATTTGCAGTTCTCTTATGTTCGACAGAAAATGAAAACTTTACATACATCACTGCCCGTAAAATAAATTTTATTCTATGGTAAATGAAGACATAGTATGGTTAGTGCAACCCCACATACAACCTCCAAAGGATAGATGTGCAGGAGGAATTAAAATCTTAAGCAATTTGTTTCTTTGATAAAGTATATTAAATATGTACCTATATGCAAGATTTTATAGGTAAAATAACCCAATGACGTAATCACTAAATTTTTTACAATATTTCACGCTTAATATAAGCATAACAAAACTAAATACATTAGATATGATATAAGTTTAATAACTATATACTGTAGGATAGAATTACCAAATTTTTAGATAATATTTCCGTTTGGCTGACTTCCATGCAAACATTTATTATTCTGGAAACTTCCGACACATCACTTCACAAAAACATCCAGTTGAAAAAATGTTACTAAAAAATTAATCTGTATTTAACGGTTCACACCAAGTACGAGATAAAAATAATAATTGTATGTGAGAATTGTTTACACGGTGATATAGGTTTATAAAAAAAATAATTTGGACGAATGTTGACCGTGGACGTGGCCTTCGGAGCAAGAACCGAAACCTTACGTAGTACAAAAATTAAGTAACTTTGTTTAATTTAATTGTAAGTATTTTACTCAATTAGGAACTTTTGATTTGTTACAGTTACTTGTATATCTCATGATTAACGGAACATCGTAAAGGGTTTTATTTTTATTTTTAAAATCTATTTTATGTAGTCTTAAAAAGTTTTCTTCAATGTCAGGTAAATATAATACCTAATATGAATTGGTCAATGGGCCGCTTCTGTTTCGACAGTTCAATGTCCCCAAATGTCTTTTGCTTTGAATGAATAGCTTCGGAACTACTGTAACCATTCATAAACCATAGGTAAATAGCTGAATGAATTGGTCCAATCATGTCTGACGTAAGGATCTCAGTACTTAAAGTGACTCCTTGTTGATTCCCCATTTGCTAAGTCTAAATCCAACATTCGTGCGGAGACAACAACAGCATTAACCTTGTTGTTACGTCATTTAATTGATGCGAGTTTACGTAATTACTAGTACGTACCGTTAACTGGGGTTCTTTTGCTGATTGGAAAATGAAGCTGAAAATTATCATAATTGGAAATACGAGAAGGCTTGGCTATTCATATTTTTTGATAACATTTTAAGTACATATCTTATCGACACGTGGGCTGTTGAACTGGTGGAGTTTACTTAATTCACCTGGGTTAGTTCACCTGGGTGCATTAAGTATACTAATAGTAAACTTTATTCACCTGGGTGTATTAAGTACACTCTAAAAGTGAACTGACATGTCATGTTGTGAACTAATACTACAAATATCCAATCATCATAATTAACTAAACTTGCGGCTGTGACGTCATCGTATGGGTCAAAATTCGACCTTTTGTTTTACTAATTTTTAAAATAAGAGCATAATTTCACCTATTTGTTCTCAATATTTTCAACTCTTAATGGAATAGATGAAGTAGCGTAAATAATTTCCGAGACCTTTAGCGCGAATATGAAAAAAACCTTCACTTTTACACATATTTGATGACGAAACGCAGTTCAGTTTCAGACTAGGGCGCGCGGTCGTCGACCCGCCGGCCGTGACCTACTCGCGCGAGCGCTAAACTCTACGACCGCACTTGACTTGATGCGGAAGTTACTAAATGATGATGCCACCTCATAACGACTAACTATTTATTTAATAGTTCCGATAATGTTTTAGTTTAATATTTTTTATTTAAAGACTGGGTAGTATTAACACAATGTGCAGTACTCCGTTGAATATACATATGACGTTATATTAGATAGCTTCATTTATAGTTAAAAATATTGAAAGTGACGGACGAAAGTATTATTTGAAATACAAAAAAAATAAACAGAACTTACACGAAGTGTACAGATTCCATAATTAGGTATAGAAATTCGAACATAGCAATGAAAATACTGCAATACTACATCAAAATTGCACTGCATTTTATAATTCCGCGATCTGAACTTGTATATAACATAAAAAAAAAGGAAAAAAATTCATGCATTGCTTGGTAAACCAAGCCATTGTTTTTTAAAATTGAGTACAATATTTATTTAGTTTGCAATTTCTCATAATATTACAGTGCAGTGGTTTACAATTTAATCGCGATCCCAGTACTGGGTCAAGTGCGAGCGCTAGCGACAGGTGTCAAGGGCCTTACCTTTTGAAGAATAGGTGCTGATATTTGCAATATTGACGAGGGCATTAAATAATTATATATGATTTAATGTAATACCTGTTAATAGAGGGAGAAGGAAATAGAAGAACAGAGAGAGAAAGAGAGGCAAATGATTTGCGTGGTACCTACTGCTCATTTTTACCGACTTCTATATCGTAAAACCATCCTATGTATGTTATTCTGTTTGGTACAAACGTGGAAGTCTGTTAATGGGCTGCAGCGACTATGTAATTACTTAAGAGGGAGTACAAAGCAGTATCACAGATTTTAAACCTCTATTTAACAACAAAGTTAAATATAAGCGTAAAATTTCACAAATCGTCAAAATTGTATGTTAACACACTATAATCACAGCATTTAATAATGTTATCGAAGCACTTGTTTGCTTTCCTCAATAACCTTGGTTTGTTTAGTTTTAAAATAATTGTGACGTCACTAATGCGTAATAAAGGCATTTTTTAACGCAATTACATTTATATCGCATCTGCGTGTTTGCGGGTCAGTCGCAATGCCAATAGTGTGTCAAGTACGAACGACTAGTAAAGGCGATGTCAAGGGCCCGCTGATAACGCACAAAATTAAATATTGTTCGATGTAGGTTCTGCCATGAGTTAACTTAACACTTTGTGGCTTTTTCTACTCCATATTCAACTTTAAAAAAGGAAGTTATCAATTCGATACGAATATAAGTACGTATAAATAAAGTAGAAGCGCGCATAGCCCCGCTGGCAGTGTGAATCGCAAGCGAGAAGCGCGCATAGCCCCGCTGGCAGTGTGAATCGCAAGCGATCACATTGTTAAGCAACGTCGGGCGCGGCCGGTA